>VDFB02045033.1:0-29536 GCA_007258455.2 Sequoia sempervirens
TAATGGGGGAAATTGAAAACAACAGAAAACAAATTGAGGAATTAATCGAGGTTGAATGATCCTATAAGTTCAACCTTGTAAAGAAGCACACTTGCAAATTCACTTCAAGCCATGTAAACACATGTAGATGAAATTAGAAAGCAATTAAGTGGTTGGGCAGATAAGAGGCAAGAGTGTAGGAATTTTTATGCAGATAAATTATCATATAAAGAAGTAAAAGATGAAAAAAATACAAAATATGATTTGTGCTCAGTATTCACTAACCCATGCACAAATCAAACTCTTGACCTTAATATAAAGAGGTTTCCTATCCATTGGTGCAACCACTAAGGGATTAGGAACAATTTTTGGGGTAGGTGGTGGATGGTTTTTCACCATCCACCATGCAACAATAATGAGGTCCCCCAATATCTCTTGAGGAAACTCTACTGTGAATTCATCCTCAACAAAATACCAAACTATTTTGATATGAGGGAATTTCAAGGGAGAGGTGGAGGGTCAACATTAGATAGACCATGTGCACATTAGGATCCTTAGTGACAAGGGAGACAAGCACTCACTAGTCCGACTTATGAGCATGTCTCTATCCCTTTCATTGTGAAGGAGAGTGTTAAGGTGGACACTCTGCAATCTATTAGCTCTTTGACCCAAAGTATCATCCAATGTGCCAATCCTGTAGTAAAATTCTAGCTAGGGGAGAGTTTGAGGGGTAGGCTTCCACCCCATTCTTGTTAGGTTTATGGATCGGCCTATACATATGACCCCACAGATAGTCAAGAGGCTAGTGTGTATTATACAGATCTATAGTTGTGTTGTTGGCAATGGCAGATGACATTTTGAATGAGGCTTTTGATGTCGATACTCAGGTAAATGTTAGCATGTTAATTTAATTTAATTTATTAAATTTCATTTTTAAAATGCAAGATTAACTAATTTAGTTTAATTATTGTAATAAAATTTCAGGGTCATAGTGTTGATACTAGATACACCAGCCCTCCACCTATTTTTTACTCCACTGTACATCTACTGTTGAGGTATGTAACTAGTAAACAATTATAAATATTACATGTGAATATCATTTTTATATGAATGGTATTCTAATATCTAATTTTGGATGTTGAATAGGTTAATATTGGAGTTTTCACGAGAACACCTCCTAGTGCTAGTGAAGTTGTACAAACCTTCACACATGTAATAGAATAAAGAGTTTAACTAATGAATTGTACTTAATAGATTTGTGTAGTTTATATTCATATCATTGATTACATTTCATTGCACATCTTTCAAACTCAAAGCATTACTTCACATTGCATAACTAATAACTAGATGTTGATAGATGATAAAATTTCAATTACAATATAGTTGTTTAGAAAGTCAACATAAGTAGTGATGCAATTACTTAACATAGCATAAGTAATAACTAGAAGCAATTTCCAATTGCATTTTCTTGTCATGAAATTCCATGAGACCACTTTTTATTGAGGCATTTTTTCAACAAGTTCTGTGTAGGAGTGAATTTGCACCCCTCTCACAAATTCCCCTTTTATACCCTCCACTTTAGAAAACTCAAGTCTAACTAAGAAATTCCACATCACCTACCTACAATGCATCCACTTGGCACTTGTCCTTTGCATCGATGGGGGAATTTCTATCAAATATTTGCACATGGTGCATAAACATCTATGTGGCACACTACCATCCCGAGCAGATTCCTACCTTTGGAATCCGTAGAGATGTTACGTTCTCCATTGGCAATGAAGCGTAACACCTTTTCACCTTCCAGTTGACCCGAGAACGGCTCTTTCCCTCCCTTTTGATCTTCAAATGCATAGTTTTCATCCTCATTCTTTCTTCTAGACAATCTCACACATTGTCTTGATTTTAGCTTCATGATTCTTGAGCTCCTACACATCTTCTCTACGTCTTGTTGTACTTTTTCCACCATTGGAATTGCAACTTGGTGTCTCGAAGGACTACTTCTTTGTTGTTATGGTAGCATAGACCTTACCAAGCTTGCATCCTCCTCTACGTACTTGAGGGCACCTTGATTGAGAAGGTGATATTGCTTCTTGATTTACATAGCATAGTGTTATTATTACCATTCGCTTCATTTCCATTAGTTTATTTATCGCATTCTCTATCAATCTATCTAGTTGTCCATGGAGGTGGAAACACCAAAGAGGGCGTTTAACTAAGAAAAACCCCTATACTGCCCCAAAATTTTTCCTATCTTGGTTGTGTGTAGATATGTGTTCATGCAGAGCTTGCTAGCGTACTAGACTTCTCGTGAGTTATTCTTCATCATGCTCACTTTTACCATCTCGTGTATCACCTTACTAGTCACTTTGTTTATTCTTTTTATTATCATCCTAGTTAGTATTTTAGACCTTAACTATTAAGTAGTTAGTAGGTTTTTGTTCCTTTCATTGTACTTTACACTTTTTGACCATACAGACGCCAGCTCCCCAGAGATATGCCAGTGTGTCATGTTGTCATGCTATCATTCTGACTTGCACTATTGTCCTCAGGCAGAGAGTTATCTAAGATATAGTTCGGGTTCCAAAAACCTGCTCATTTAGCCTCATCAAACCTCCTAGGTTAGTAGAGTGACAGAAGCACTTGAGAGTGCTCTTCATTCTCTATCCTTGAACTAAGAACTCTTATCCACCTTGAGGTAGATTAGGGCAGCCCTTTGCTCTTAGCTCTCTGTGACCTGGAGCCTTCGTGTGGTTGGTCCCCCTCTTCTACATTTTGGTGAACCCGACATGAACAATTTTGGTTCCGTATAGCAGTGTTGAATGGTTCTTTCCTCATATCCTAGGAGCGTTGTGGGTGTGAGTGTTGTGGGGCATCTCACCTTGCAACCCAACCTACGACCCCTAGTGGCGTAGTTGGAAGGTCCCATAGGAATTGCAGAACAAAACCTTAGTTGGGTCACTTTCTAGTTGCAAAACCTTTTGGGGCTCTATGAAAGTTTCATCTAGTATATGTGATGGCCTCTTTTTACATCTGCCCATCCCATCTATGCAACCTGTGAGTACTTCCCTTGGTATAACTTTCACCTCGCAGGTCTTGTCAGTGAATTATAATAGAGAACCATCTCCTTATACATCCTCACACGAATCAATGGAAGCACTATAATAGGTTTTCTTTTTGATCCCATGTGTCAGGTGAATGTCATTACTGAGGAGATTATGTTGATTAATTTCTTGCACGGAGATGAGTATATGCATGAATCCAAGAGTACCATCCATACACATAATGGGCTTTTTGTACCTCCCATCAATTGCATCACCTTGTCTGTCTTAGTTGGACCTAAATCAATAAATTTACTCTTTGACATAATCCTAGGGTCTAAACTCTTCACGGTGAAATTAGGTATCCCCTAGTTGGTCGCTATGAATGTAGTTCCCTTGGTAGTGAATAAGTGTCTGAAATTCATCTATGAGGGTACAGTGCATGAAATCCATGACACCAGCTACAAGTTGTCGATTGTGCATGGTGGATACTCATTGGATCACTTCTGGTTTGCGTCCGTTGGTCCACTTCCTCCTAGGATGGACCTCTTGTACTGAACCTATGTGAAGTACAAGAGTGGGGGCATAATGCCTAAGGTGAAATACCCTCCTCCCTATGTCATCTCACATAGGGCTTGCTTGAAGGCTAACAATGATGCCACCTTGGCTCAAAGAAGGGAGGAGGAGAATCATGCTCGGGGTTCTTCTTCCTTTTTTTTTGTTGTCTCTCCTGTCACTTCCTCTCACCCTATTGTAGTTTCATCATCTTCTACTCCTAGGCGTTTTGCTAGAGAACCCAATGGTGCACGCTTGGTGAAAGCCCAAGCATCTAGTATTCAAAATTCCCATCTTACCCACAATTTCTCGACATGTTCGATATGGTAAGGGGAAGGGTCCCCATGGGGATTCCTCTATGTCAGCCTCCACAGCCTCCTACTGCTCCTACCCCTAAGGCAATGAATGGGAAGAGGCTCACTATTGAGGTGCTAAGGCTTGCTCCCCCTGTCATTGCTCCAACCTCTCCCTCATGTTCCTGTCCAGGAATCCCTCCCTCTATTGGAAATAGACATGATGGACACTTTGATGGTCAAACAAGAATCCTTTGTTCAACCCCATATTTCAGCCTCTAGCTCTCAGAGTCACAAGAACTTCCTTGTGCATGAGCGCAAGCATCAGAGAAAGGATTTGGTTGCTGAGCAAGCTGCCTTGCAAAGGAAGGAGGGGGAGTCATCAGTTTCTACTCTGACACCTTCTGTTGTATCCTCATCTCTCATCCCCTCTACTTCAATTCCCTCAACCTCAGTGTTGCTTCCACCTCCTACTGCAAGCGTAAACATTCCTAACCTGAAGACGGTGCAGGTTTTTATTGCTCCTTCAATCGAGCCACCTCTTTTGATGTCCCTCCCAGACATCCTTCCATTTTCAAAGCTCATGGACATGTTGAATACCTCAGTGGTGCCTATTTTATTTTTCTCCTCCTCCTCCATGCCTTCTACCTCATCAGTGGGGATCTCACATCCTCTGACAAAGTTGAAGATGGAGGACAGTCTTGCTAGTGATGGGGGTTGAAAGAGTAGTTCACCTTCTTCAGAAGTTGGTTCTACAATAGTATGTGTCATCCTAGTGACAGAGAAAGTCCTGACGTCCCCAAAGTTTGTCACTTCTCCTAAGTCTCTCAGTGAGCCTAGCAATGAATCTTGGACATCGCCTCCCTCGTCCATTGATTACACATGGAACTCCTGTGAAGTGCATGTTTAATTCTTTGGATGAGGTTCCAGTCCTTTTAGTGATCTTTGTGAAGTCACTATTTTTTATTCCACAAGAACTGAGTGGGGAAGACCTTGAGGGGTCTCCTTGGCCCTTGTTGTGGGGGATCGGAGAGTTCCCCCCTTGATATTTTTCCATTGTAGACTTATCCTCCTTTCCCATATAATGATCTAGATTGGGAGGCTGATGACCTCTTGGTTGATGAGGACTAGGGAGCACATCTTCTTTATCTATAGATTAGATTGTGTGTGTGTTTGTGTTCCCCCATGCTTGTGTTATGTGTTCCTGGATGACCTTTGTCATCCTTGTAGGTGCTTGGATACAGGAGTGTTTTACGTGTCATAAAAATTTCTCTATTTGTTCCATCACTCTTCCTTTGTTATGTATATTGATTTTCAAAATTTGGGGATGATGCAAAGTGTTGGGGGTATTTAGGCTTCCCTTCCATGTTGACCCAAGTTTTTATTTTTACTTTGTTTTCACGTGCATTCTTCATATGTTCTAATATAGTAGGGGGTTGATGATAGTTCATTAATATACTATTATACTTATTTATCTATATTTATGAGCAGCTCTGACCCCAAAATATCAGACCACCCCTATGCCCCTTGTTTGTGATGTTATTTTCCTTTTTTACATTGTTGTTCTTTTATCTTTCATGCTTGCTTTGTGATGTTGTGGTGCTCATGTGTTGTCCCTCGCGTATGCGACAACATTACCACAGTTACATCTCTCTATGTTTCATGGGCCACAACATCAATTTTTCATTCTTTCTTTTCTCTCCCTAGGATTTCACGTGTATCAGCGTTCAACATGCACCATCCTAAGGAGGGGCTATCATGACACTCCAGTTTTTAGAAAATGTATTCGGTGGCCAATGAATTTTTTCTTGAAAATATTTTCTAAACGTTTTTTTAAAATCACATTCCTCACCAAGGACCCCTAGCGGAACATTCTTCCTTCATCATGGGTTCGTAAAGAAAGAATTTGAAACACCTTCCTTTGAGGAGGAAGCACCTTCTCCTATGGGTGAAGTTTTGACCTTCCCCTTGTGAGGGGACCTTCTTCCTTTCAAATTCCTTGATGAAGTGAACATCTTTTGAAAGGATTCCTTGATATTGAATTGATTTATGAAAAATATTATTGTACTTTCAAACTGAGTGTCCCTTGAGTGGACCCATTTTCTTTTAAAGGGTTCTTGAGGGACCCCTTTGAAAGATCTTCCGTCAATTTTTAACTATCTACATGACAAACTGCTTTTCTATCTACATGGCTACTTTTTGTTTCCTAACATGTTTTATCTATAGATTAACATGTTTCTTTGTAGGTGTTCCTATGAAGCTACTTTCTAATCTAACTCTGTGAAGTCCCCTCACATTGGGCTTCCTTCAGGAGAAAGTAACTGGGGGTGCCTTCTTTACAAGTCTGAGGGCTTGTGAAGCACTTGCATCTTGTGGGATTTTTCCATCATTAGTCTATGGGCCTTCAGTATACTTTCATCAACTCTGTAGTTCTAAGGATCTATTGAGTCCTTTGTTCAATCCTCCTCGGGAGAGTACCTAAGGAGCCATTTGCCTACCCTACGCTTTTGAGTTTTCTATATTGCAGTCTGCTTCCTCGACGGTTCAGGTATACATTTCTAGACTCTTGAATCTACTTTATCGAACATTCATTGGCACTCATGCTCGCTAAAGTGAGGGAAAATTTTATAGGAGTGAATTTTCACTCCTCTCACAAATTCCCCTTTACACCCTCCACTTTAGAAAAATCAAGCCCGACTAAGAAGTTCCACATCACCTACCTACAATGCATCCACTTGGTGTTTGTACTTTATGTCAGTGGGGGAATTTCTGTTAGAGATGCACATGTGGTGCATGGATGTCTACACGGCACACTGTCATCCCTGACAGATTCTTGCCTTTGGAATTCGTAGAGATGTTACATTCTCCATTGGCGATGAAGTGTAACGCCTCTATACCTTCCAGTCGACCCGAGAATGAATCTTTCCCTCCCTTTTGATCTTTAAATGCATATTTTTTATCCTCATTCTTTCTTCTAGATAATATCACATGTTGGCTTGATTTTGGCTTCATGATTCTTGAGCTCCTAAGCATCTTCTCTACATATTGTTGCACTTTTTCCACCATTGGAATTGCAACTTGGTATCCCAAGGGGCTACTTCTTTATTGTTGTGACAATGTAGACCTTACCAAGCTTGCATCCTCCTCTATGTGCTTGAGAGCGCCTCAATTGAGAAGGTGATATTACTTCTTGATTTATGTAGCATAGTGGTATTATTATCGTTTAATTCCTTTCCATTAGTTTATTTATCACATTCTCTAGATTGATCTATCTAGTTGTCTATGGAGGTAGAAACACCAAAGTGGGGGTTTAACTGAGGAAAACCCCTATACAATCCCAACATTTTTCCTCTCTTGGTTGTATGTATTATCATCCTAGTTAGTATTTTAGACCTTAACTGTTAAGTAGTTAGTAGGTTTTTGTTCCTTTCACTATACTTTACACTTTTTGATCGTACAAACGCCAATGCCCCAAAGAGACACTAGCGCACTACGTTGTCACCCCTGACTTGTGTTACTATCCTTGGGCAGAGAGTTATCTAAGGTACAGTTCAGGTTCCAAAAACTTGCTCATTTAGCCTCATCAAACCTCCTAAATTAGTAGAGTGATAGAAGCACTTGGGAGTGCTCTTCATTCTCTATCCTTGAACTAAGAACTCTTATCTAGCTTGAGGTAGATTAGGGAAGCCCTCCACTCTTAGCTCTCTGTGACCTAGAGCCTCAATGTGATTGGTCACCCTCTTCTACAAGTTCACTACCTTATCTATGCTATGGATGCTTGGAAAAAATATATGAAATAATAATAGTAAGCAATAACATAAGCAATGCAATGATTTGTTTGAAAAAATTCATCAAAGAAATGTGGTCTCATGGTGATGTCCTTCACCATGAGACCTAATTTCTTTGAGGCATTTTTTCAAACAACTCACTACCTTTTCTATGCTACCACATTTTCCATACATGTCTACCAAATAATTTTATCAAATAGTTCACTTCCTTGCTGCTATGGCTAAACTTAAAATTGGTGCTTTCCAACAAACTATTGATGCTTGGAAAAAATATATCAAAGCATAATAGTAAGCAATAACATATACAAGGAAGTGAGTAGTTTGAAAAAAAAATTTGAAGAAATGTGGTCTCATGGTAATGGAATGCCATTCCATCACCATGAGACCACATTTCTTTGAGGTATTTTTTCAAATAACTCACTGCCTTAAGAATAGAAACCAAGCCTTTAGCCAAAATTCCCCTCCAAATTCTTTTCAAGGTCATCATCCTCATCCTCAATTTACCAATCCATGGAAGCTTCCACCTCTTATTCCACTTGTTCATATCCCCACCCCTCCCTCTTCATGTCATGATCGCCTCCATCTCATAACCAAGACCACACTATAGCATCCACCTCATCCCAGCATAATACCATAGAGAAGGCAATGAACTATTTAAAAAAATGCCTCAAAGAAATGTGGTCTCATGGTGATGGAATTCCATGACACATTTTTTTTCATGGCATTCGATCACCATGAGACCGCATTTATTTAAGGTATTTTTTCAAATAGTTCACTACCTTCTCTATGGTACCACATTTTCATACATGTCTACCAAAGAATTTTATCAAACGGTTCACCGCCTTGCTACTACAGATAAAATCCTAAAATAGGTTCTTTTGAACAAGCTATGGATAGGGAAAATAGTAAGCATGATAGTAAGAAATATATATCGTTCAATAACTACTCAAAATTTTGTTCATTATCTCATACATTATAAGCCATGACGTGCATCACTATTGTAGTTTTCATGATTGAATAATTTATTGTTTTAAATATTTTCATATGTTGCAAGCAAAAACGCCTTTAGATGTTCATAGGGAAATGGAGCTCAGTATTTCTTTGCTATAGACTCCTTGATGCCTTTCACGGGGGTATGAGGAAAATTACTAAATTTCAATTTACATCCATTGTTATAGTTGTTAGTTGGTGAAAAATCAAACGATTATTGATCCATAGTTTAATTTCTGTTTGGATGGCTTCTATAGGGATTTAGCACGCCACGGCATGGGCATGCGAATATTTCCATCAAGTAGAGTGATCATATAGTGGCGGTAAGTGATTATTTTGTTAAATATATCATTTTTATAAAATAATTTATATATTAATGTCTAGACTTGTTATTGTAATAGATAAGGCTTGATCAGGAACTAAACCCTAGGAGGAGCACCAAGAGCACTCCTCAACCTCAGAGCAAACAAGTGACAAACTTATCATCATTTGGCCAACTAGAAAAGGGAAAGAGTTCGTTTCAAGAACCTGGAGAGAAATGACTTTTGATTCCAAGGCCCTTTGTTGTATGCCTATATGGCATTTTTGGATATATTTGTTATTGCATATGGGTAAGTGCACCAAGATGGTTCCCAAAAAGGGGGCTTAAGTGGCCACTTTTTTTGTAAAATCAGGAAATGCTGACCTTGGACGTGAAATTGAGGATAGTTACACTCAAAATTTTGAGGTGGAACAAAAAAAAGGATCGAAGTAATTTGAGTCTACTTTCTAAACTACTAATTTATTTTGAAAATGGTTGAAATTAAGGGGTTGAAAAGAGGGATGTATAGAAATTGGTGTTGTTTTTGTCAGAAAAACATAACATAGCAACTCTTGTACGACCTGAGCATGGTGAACTTTTTTGTAGTATTTTTAAAATCACTATGGTTAGAAGTTAGCTAATAGCATCTAGTTGGTGTGCAATTTTTTTGATAATTTTTTAAGGAATATTTGAATTTTTACTAATTTTCTAAGTGGGCACTTCCTGAAAAGCAGAATTCTGGCCGTGCTCCCCCTTCAAATTTTTGAAAATAGTTAATTTTTTTTAAAAAAATTTGTAGAATGGAGTCTAGTTTCTAAAAATGTAATTTATTTGAAATTTTGATGAACAGTTATATAATAACAAAAAAAACACTAAACACTGCTTTTTGACAAAAAATAGACATACAAACAAAAGAAATTATGGATGAAAGGCTTAACATTTTTGAAAACTGAAAAAAATTACATCATTGGATAGCTAAGAGAGAACCTAGCATTACCCATGTTTTTAATTTTGTCAATATTGAACGAGATGCAATCTTGATGGTGAGCACGAACCCGGTTATGTGAAAAATTATAGAATTTGCAAAAACACATCTCTAGCCTTGTTGGGAATGCCCTCCAAGCCTTTGGGTTGGTATTCCAAGGAAAATAATTTCACTTTTTTCTTTGTTTTTAATGCGAAATAACGAATGCACATTATAACGAGCTTGCATTATAATGCGAGCACGTTTTTAAAAAAAAATTCATAAGTGGCCAGAAAATTGGTACCCAACTTCATGCACCTGCCCATATATTTGATATTGTATGCCTATATGGCATTCTTGTAAGCCTATATGGCTATTTTGTATATAATTTTATACTTATATCGACATATATTGATGTATGCCTACATGGCTATTTGGTTAATACAATTTTTTTTATCGATGGTGTCCATACTTGCATTATAAATCCATTGTTCAATAGATATGAGTTACATGTATTTAAGTGTATACAACTTACGTGTATACTTTGTGACTTACGTGTATTCTAATGTATACTTTGTGACTTACGTGTTTTCATGTGTATACCTTGTATTCATGCATATACTTTGTATTAATGTGTATACTATGTATTCATGTGTATACTTCAAGGCTTACATATATTTGAGTACTTGTGTTTCACTTATTCACATGTATACTTATTAATTGGTTAGCCCTAGCATTGCTCATTGCTATCCTTCATGGTTTTCCTTGAATATTTATTGATTGATGCTAAAAAAACTTTAATAATTGATGCTAAACAACTTCAATATTTCCAAAAATGATTCACCAACAATTTATCATTTACTTATGTGCTAATTCAATATGGAATCGAAGGAAGAATTTAAAAGGGATAAAGCTAGGAGGAGAGGGAAGATAGATATTTATAGTGTAACCTATTGTACCTTCTCTATACAAACCTCTAATGGCTCTTGTATGCTTTTCTATTCCATTTTCTACTTTTCATATCCCATTTTCATAGGTGGATCATCACTTCTCTTAGTTTTTTTCCTTCTCCTATTCTAGGTTCTCACCTCCGCTTGTGGTATTCTAAAATAAGCTCTAGTTTGTGGTGGGCACATACTAAGATTCAAAGGAGTCATTAGTTTTCCCCTTAGTTTTCTTGGGTGATTTTATTATTTCTTGGCTGGTTACAATATATTTGATAGTTAATTTTGTGGAGATGGAACCTCTCATTCTTTGCAATAGGACATTTTAGGTAGATTCTTCTTCAATAAGAACTAGAGTTAATTGTTTCTTTTTTTTCTTTGAAATACTCATTGGAGTGGGGTCAAGATCCTTTTAAATGAAATATATGGTTGAATAGATGCATAGGTTGTGAATTGTTCTAGCACCAAATCTACCTATGTAATTAGCTACTTGGTTTGGAAACTTGAAGGTTTTGGTTTTTACTCATTTTCATCACCAAATGATATTATTGTTATTTCACTTACTTGGATTTGAGAGTTTTTTGGAGAGAAGGAAGAGGTAGGATTGGAATGATCCTTCTCATATATTTCATCCCATATAGTACCCAAGGAAATTTGACTTGGTTTTCCCACCATGTGTCCAACTTCTTGCCCATATTTTGACCAATTACTTTTTCTATATTCATGCCAACCTATCTTCTTCAAAGAATGAATTTTTTAATTATAGGTGATATGCAACAAATTTCTTCTAGAACGTTTGATATGATTGTGAAGGAGTAGGAATAGGGGTTGTAATATCTCATGTATCAACATATATTTATACTTCTTATTTGGGCTATTTTTAGCTTATACTTATGGTAGAGGCTCTAGTGTGAACTTATTAATTTCATTGTTCATGATTATCTTTAGCTAGGTTATAAGCCACCATGTGGTCTCATATTTCAATTGACCTATGATTAGGTCTAGCTATAAATCTTTCAAAAAAAATTTAGAATCTTGAAAAAAATCCTCTTTACAACAACCATATAGTTGTAAGGGCAAGGAGGATAATTAAAAAATGTCTTGCCCTTGCTATACTTGAGGATGATCATACAATATTTTAAGAGTCATATAGCCTTCCCATTTGTGATTAGAGCCATAATAGGAATAAGAAATTTACCTAAATACTAATATTAATAATAATCAATTCAATGTAACTATGATATCCACATAGTATTAGATTATAACCCATTCGAGAATGAAAAGGTTTAGGCTTTCCTAAACTATTTTGACACCTAGATGTTTTACCTCTTTCATAAAATCATATTCTTTTGGTTTGGAAAACTCGGACTTGTCAACTGTTGTGTGAATCTTTATATTTTTCTTTGTTTTGCATGCCATCATAAGGGATCGAGCCGGTTGAATGTAGCTTAGAAATATTTGGCATATTTGGCTGCAAAAGAGGACCATTCTTAGTATAAACATACCCATATGAACGTGTTGGAACAATTTTTTTGGCCGTACGAGTTGTAGAACAAAAGTTGCACCACTTTGAAACTTAACACTACCTATATTTGACAATTTTTTCTTCAATTGAAAAGTCATCACCATGGGAAAACACCTTTGAGAAAGAATAAACCAAGAGAGGCTATTGTAGATGGGTCTAACACAATCCCATGGCCTCAAACAAATAGTTTGTAAGCATCAAGATTTTTGAGTAATAACCTGTCAAATATTGCAGTCATTTTGCACTTTGGACTCTTAAGGGATCAAGTTGGTCAAAAGTAGCTCGGAGTGATTCGCTGTGTTTGGGTGTGAAAGAGGACCATTCCTAGTATAAACATACCCATTTGGATGTGTTGGAGCAATCTATTTGGTCATATGAATTGCAAAACGAAAGTTGCACCACTTTGCAACTTTACACTACTTGCATTTGACAACTTTTTCCTCAACTGAAAATTCATCACCGTGAGAAAATGCCTCCAAGATAGAAAAAACAAACATATTTTATTATAAAGGGTCCAACGGGATCCCGTAGGCTCAAACGAAGAGTTTGTAAGCATCACGGTTTCCAAGTAATAGCCTGTCAAAGATTGCAGCTATTTTTCACTTTGGACTCTTAAGGGATTGAGCTGGTTGAACGTAGCTCAAAGTGATTTGGCATGTTTAGGTGTGAAAGAGGACCATTCCTAGCATAAATGTACACATATGAATGTGTTGGAACAGTTTGTTTGGTCATACAAGTTGCAGAACGAAACTTGCACGACTTTGTAACTTTACACTACTTACATTTGACAACTTTTTCCTTAACTAAAAAGTCATCACCATGAGAAAAATGCCTCCGAGATAGAAAAACTGAGAGATTTTATTATAAAGGGGCCCAACACGATCATGTGACCTCAGACAGAGAGTTTGTAAGCATCACAGTTTCTAAGTAATAGCCCATCAAATATTGTAGCCATTTTGCATTTTAGACTCTTAAGGGATCGAGCCGGATGAATGTACTAAAGTGATTTAGAATGTTTGGGTGCAAAAGAGGACCATGCCTAGTGTAAACATACCCATATAGATGTGTTGGAATAGTATGTTTGGTCATGTGAGTTGCAGAACGAAAGTTGCACCACTTTGCAACTTTACACTACTTGCATTTGACAACTTTTTCCTCAACTGAAAAGTCACCACCACAGGAAAACGCTTCCAAGATAGAAAAAATAGAGAGAGGTAATTGTATAGGGGCCTAATGTAGTCTCATGGCTTGAGACAGAGAGTTTGTAAGCATCACAGCTTTTGATTAATAACCTATCAAAGATTACAACCATTTCACTTTGGACTCTTAAGAGATTAAGCTAGTTGAACGTAGTTCGAAGTGATTTGGCATGTTTGGGTACAAAAGAGGACCATTCCTAGCATAAATGTACCAATATGGACATGTTGGAACAGTCCATTTTATGAGTTGCAAAACGAAAATTGCACCACTTTGCAACTTTACATTGCTTGCATTTGACAACTTTTTTGTGAACTAAAAAGTTGTCACCACAAGAAAATTCCTCCGAGATAGCAAAAATCGAGAGATTTTATTATAGAGGGGCCCAATATGATCTTGTTTCCTTTGACAGAGAGTTTGTAAGTATCATGAATTTTGAGTAATAGTTCATCAAAGATTACAGCCATTTTGCACTTTGGACTCTTAAGGGATCAAGTCAGTTGAACGTAGCTCGAAGTGATTTGATGTGTTTGGGTGTAAAATAGGACCATTCCTAGTATAAATATACTCATTTGAATGTGTTGGAACAATCTATTTGGTTTTAAAAGTTGCATAATGAAAGTTGCACCACCTTGCAATTTTACACTGCTTACATTTAACAACTTTTTCTTCAACTAAAAAGTCATCACCATGGGAAAATGCCTCTAAGATAGAAAAAACCAAGAGAGTTTATTGTAGAGGGAACCAATGCAATCTCATGGCCTCAGACAGATAGTTTGTAAGCATCACGGTTTTTGAGTAATATCCCATAAAATATTGCAACTATTTTGCACTTTGGACTTTTAAGGGATCAAGTCAGTTGAACGTATCTCAAAGTGATTCGGTGTTTTTGTGTGTGAAAGAGGACCATGACTAGAGTAAATGTACTCATATGGACATGTTGGAACAATCTGTTTGGTCGTATGAGTTGCATAACAAAATTTGCACCACTTTGAGACTTTACATTGCTTATATTTGACAACTTTTTGCTCAACTAAAAATTTGTCACCGCGAGAAAATGCCTTCGAGATAGCAAAAAATGAAAGAGGTTATTGTAGAGGGGCCCAACGTAATCTCATAGCCTTAGACAGAAATTTTTTAAGCATCATGGTTTCTAAGTTTTGGCCCATCAAAGATTGAAGCTATTTTGCATTTTAGACTCTTAAGGGATCGAGTTGGTTGAACGTAGTTCAAAATGATTCAGCATGAAGGGAAACAAACTCATAACTTATAGGGTGCCTAAGGAAGCATGATATCACATGTGAATATACATCAACCTTGAAAAAATGACTTTGAACTTGAATATCAGAGAGAAACATCTTTTTTGAAGTTAGCAACAACCATTGGCATTCCTTTCAACTTGAATATCCTTGGATTCCAGTTCTAATATAAGCATTGTATGTACATTGCCTCCAAATTATAAAAAAATGACACCTCTTGAATTTTTACAGTGGTTATATTTATACAACCACTAATATTTGTATTGTTTTGGTGATTTAGGAAATGAAATTCTCTTTACAAATCACATACCACTATGCACAAGCATAACAATGAAAAAAAACTAAAATGAATGCTTATGGACCTAAGGACTAGCCTCTTGAATATTTATTGACTATCTTTCCTCTTATAATTGCACTCCCTTTAACTAAGGTCTGCAACCTTTTGTGCAATCTTCCATTAATGACCATCTTCAAACACCTTCAAGTATGCCCTGATAACTCTTGTTAATAAAATCTCGTGTCTTTCATGAGATTGCTACCCCTTTTATGACTATGATCATGGATAACTTGTAAAAACTAATTGAAGTCAAAGGTACTAATAATACTTATGAGGATGAATAGTACAATATAGGTTAGCTCTATGGATCACTCAAGTGTCTATTTAGTAAGGAGAAGTCAGAGGTAATCTTACATAGAAATGTATGGTTAGTTTCTCCTATCAATGAACATGTCACCATAGCTTCACAAGCTTTCCTCATATCTACTTAACTTAACATATCCATATGTCACTAAGCCCAAGGTTGGCTCTCAATAGGATATATCATTAGGAAACCATAAAAGTAGAAATCTATAATACTTGTAGTTATGCATATAATCCAAGGGTGGGTACATTGTATCACAAGCTCAAGCATACACAAATTATATATTGGGTGTTTTCAAATAAAGAATCACATACAAAATTCATTAACAAAGAAGTTTCCAAACAAGAATCACATAAAAAAATCATTAACAAGGATTGAAAGGATTTGAAACTAAGCTCAATATGACCACAAGAAACATTAATAATCTCATGAAATGATACAATGACACACCTAATACTATTGCCAATGTATTATGAATGGAAACACTCAAAAAATACTTACAAGACCACAACCTTAAATATCATGATTGAATGAAATATGAACCCCTACACCTCAATCAAAATAATCTAATGTACCAATTGCACCTTTTGTTTCATATAGCAACATGAAATCATACAAAATGAGGCATGGATCACTAATGCAATCATGATATAATTAGACACAAACATATAAGAATGAATATATAAGAAATCACATTTTTGAAGATAACAAAGCATGACAAAAATTCATACAATATTTCCAATCTATAAGAAGTAGAGCATAGCTTGCTCAACACTAGAAGAAATTTGAAGTAAAATGTACATGTGAAAGGAACATAGCTTGGTCAACACTAGAAGCAATTTGATACATCACCATGAAATTGGCAAGGTAGTGGGTTGTTTGAAAAAATGGGTCTAAGAAATGGGGTCTCACTGTGAGACCCCATTTCTTGGACCCATTTTTTCAAAAATCCCATTAGGTTTCCAATTTTACCGAATTGGCAAGTTCGTTGGCCCACTAGCTTGCTAATTCGGTGAAATTGGCAAGGTAGTGGGTTATTTGAAAAAATGGGTCCAAGAAATGGGATCTCATGGTCACCATGAGACCCCATTTCTTGGACCCATTTTTTCAAACAACCCACAAAATGGGATCTAACGGTGGTGTACATCACTATGATACCCCATTTTTTGGACCCATTTTTCAAACAACCCACTACCTTGCCAATTGGCAAGCTATTGAGTGAAATTGGCAAGATAGTGGGCTTTTTAAAAAATGGGTCGTAGTGGGTTGTATGAAAAATGGGTCCAAGAAATGGGGTCTCACGATGATGTACATCACCATGAGACCCCATTTCTTGGAGCCATTTTTTCAAACTACCCACTAGGTTGCCAATTTCACCAAATTGGCAAGCTAGTGGGGCCACTAGCTTGCCAATTCGGTGAAATTGGCAAGGTAGTGGGTTGTTTGAAAAATGGGGTCTCACAATGGTGAGACCCCATTTCTTGGACCCATTTTTCAAACAGCCCACTACCTTGCAAATTTCACCGTGAGACCCCATTTCTTGGACCTATTTTTCAAACAACCCACTACCTTGCCAATTTCACTGAAGTACATCATTGTGAGACCCCACTTCTTGAACCTATTTTTTAAGCAACCCACTACCTTGCCAATTTCATTGAAGTACATCACCATGAGACCCCATTTCTTGGACCCATTTTTCAAACAGCCCCCTACCTTGCCAATTTCACCAAATTTGCAAGCTGGTGGGTGAAATTGGCAAGGTAGTGAGCAATTTGAAAAAATGGGTCCAAGAAATGGGGTCTCATTGTGATGTACATCACCATGAGACCCTATTTCTTGGACCCATTTTATCAAATAGCCCATTACCTTGTCAATTTCACTAAATTGGCAAGCTAGTGGGTGAAATTGGCAAGGTAGTGGGTTGTAAAAAAAATGGGTCCAAAAAATGGGATCTCACTATGATGTACATCACTGTGAGACCCCATTTCTTGGACCCATTTTTTCAAACATCCCACTACCTTGCTAATTTCACTGAATTGGCAAGCTAGTGGGCCCACTACCTTGTCTATACTACGCATTGAACCAAAACATATAATCTTCCCAATATTCATATGTAAACTTTGAACCAAAACATATGTACAAACTTGGAACCAAAACATATGTAAACTTGAATCATAGAAATGAAAGGTCTAACAATCAACTAATATTTATGTGTATACTCTAAATTTAATACAAATTAATGTGCATACTTACAAATTAATAAGAACCAATGTGCATACTTACAAATTAATCCAACAAACAATTCAGGTTTGCTCTATTCATTATTGTGTCAAGTATTGTCTCTTGGTTAGACTCACACACCTTCCATAAAATCTTGTTCAAATTTCTACCCCATATTTGATCAAATAAACATTGGATGCCACGACAAGGTTCAAGTAATGAAGAATCTTCCAATGCATGTCAAAGTCCTAAAACAGCCAAACATTAACACTCTTATGTGGGTAAATTCTAAGCCACATTCCAATAACAACCACTAAGCCTATAGGGTATTTGATGTTTCTCCATCTATAACTTGGGGTCTCCAATTTCTTTTTGGCCTCAACACAACAACACAAGTAATAATCCATTCCCTCTTCATTGTCTTCATTTGTAATAACTACATAAAAATGCTCTACATTGTTATGTACAACAAATTAGATGAAATTAGTCAATATTACAAATACACTACAAAGTAAAATAATAATAGGAATTTTAAAAACTATGTAAGTAGATATATTACTTGGTTGAGCTATATCTTATATGTGGTCAAAGTCAACCGATGATTCCATTTGTGTTAGTTCCAATGTCGTTGGAGATCGATACATGTGAAGTGGGCTAAGATAACTTAACCACCATTTTTCAACCCACTCCTTTGACTTACACTCATTCCAGGCTTAAATTATACATGAAGAACAAAAGCATGCCATCTTTCGTGTATGGATACTCCATGAACTTTCATTTGAGCTAAGGAAACAATGTAGCTCACTTGATCCTGACAGTGTACAAAAAACCTCATATGGTGCAATGTTAGAATCATCTATAAACCAAAAAATCTATAAAATAAATAATTACCTTCATTACCTGGACCCATCAAAGCATTACACCACTCAATGATTGATTTTTCATTTTTCAACTTTGCATTTTCTTTATACTTTAGCTCTTCTCATGTTAATTCTCTTTTGACACATGCTCCTGCACCATCATGCTCCATCTTTCCATGCCAAGCCTCATAAAAGTTCCACATATTTTGAACACCTGTAATAATATGCATCTTGCTCAACCAATAAAACATTTGTGAGTTCTTGAACGTTGATGCACAGTTCTCCAACCATATTATATGTTGATTGTATGTTATTCCCCTCTGATCCAAATCACTGGAGAACAATTGGAAGCAACCTTGCATGAAATTTGAAGAATTTGTACAATCATCACTAATGTAAAAGTGGTACTCCTACAATACCTTCTTGTTATCCTCTATACTATCAGTTGCATGAATGAATGTTATGTACACAAATATAGAAACCTGTGTGGATTTGTAATATTGTGATTGCACCTCACATTGTGGCTGTAGAGTGTAGTTCTCTACAAATTTGACCACTAAAACTATGCTACCAACTAGAAAGGTGTCCTTGCATAACTTGAATTGAAATTCCAACCATCGAGCTCTATGGGTATGCCTTGCATACTCATACACTATACTATCACAAAATGTAGACATAAACTAATAAGCATGATACAGTAGTTCAAATAAAACAAGATCAACCTGAGCAAAAGCCTGACACTGCTGTCCAAGGTAAGGATCTTGATATCTTTTAAAGTTTTCAAGAAAGTAGTTAGGAGGACGCCTCAAATCCTAATATGAATACAAAAGATAATTATGGGTCTAACAAGAATTTGTACGCTAATATAATTGATGAGTTTTGCACAAGGTTGGGTGATATGTTTTCAAATGATCTTCATAAAAAATATGAGATTGAAGTAGTAGGTAACCAGTAAAGAACCAGTGGTACAAGTTGAGGCTTCATCCTTTCGAGAAGCTGCCCCATCATAGATCTAGCCAAGGATGTTGGCAAGATCTAGGGAATTTCTAGCACACCTAAGAATGAGGTCACAGTTGAGAAGCAGCAAATCCCACTTATTCATTCTGGGAAAACTAGAGGTATGCTTGATCGTATTCACATAATTTGTACCTTTTATTGTAATTAACAAGTCGTAGTATGACAATATGTGGGGAGTATCTTCGTTTTTCATCTCTTAGTGCAAAATTGTGAACATGCAAAGTATCCTCGGTTGATTAGGAGAGGCAATTATTTTTCAAAACCCGTAAATGGTTTTGTTTGAGTACCTTTTCCACTGGTTAGTGTAGAGTAGAGTAATGGCTGCAAATAAGTGTGTTACACACATTTCTTTTAGTAGTTTTTCTTTCCCTAAGCACTGTTGCGCATATTTTGTTGGCCATTAGGGCCTATTAGTTTGCTTTCAGTTCTGTTTCGTTTTGTTTTGCTGCTATTTGGAGTGTTGTTGTTCAAGATTCTAAATTTCATGAAGGGGCAGATTTGACTCTGCGCCCAATGGAGTGCTTTAAGGCAACTGATCTATGCTTAGCAGGCAAGCATTTAGCTAAAATTGCCAAAATGTTACCAATTTTTTTTCTATAGCTCAATTGGTGGAGCTGACTAAATATTGTTATATTTGAAAGTGAAAAATACAATTGTTTCTACATATGCTAAGTGTTGATTGTATCTAATTTATCATTTTATAAGTGACAGTTATGCATTTGAGATGAGGAACCATAATTTTAGAAGTTTCTATTCAATGTTTCAAAATCAAATGGAGTACAGGATTAAGCATACAATGATAAAGCAACAAAATTCTTTCATTTATTTCATAATGTAATTCATATTTACAGAATTTCATTTGATTGTGAGAATTCAAATGATAGTACAAAATTGCATTGAGATGCATTTTTTCGTTTTAAAATGAAAAGAAAAAAGATTGAAATCAAATATCCAAACAAGTCATGGATGTGACTATTACAGTGCATCATAAGCATCACACTACACTATGGAAGATGCATAAAAGGAAAAGTCACATAAGTATAAACATAATCATCATTGCCTGTTGATTGATGGCCAACGCAGAAGTCGTGCACCATTTGTCTTCTTTGAGTTCCGTTGACCAATAGGAAGGAAAAGAGAGATGTTAGAAGCTCTGACTATGAATATACCTACATGAAGCATCAACAATAATGTAGAATGCTATTGATCATACACTGAAACAGCCAAGAGAAGTGCAGAAACATGAGCTGAAAAAGAGATGCATCAACATCATCATATATTGTCATTGTTTTATGCTAACATTGTTTGTTTCTTTGTGCAGGTATAGGGAAAATCATGAAGTTGATTATCATTTGAAGACCAAGCATGTGGAGGAAAACCGGCTCCCACAAGGGTAGAGCTCGGCATGCTGCTCTACATACGTTACAGGTGGGGCTAAGTATTAAAGTATTGTGCAACTGAAAGAGTAAAAGAGAGTTCATCTGTCAAGCCATCAAACCAATGGTCCACTCATAACAAATAGAGGGTGCTTTCTGAGGGCTACAAGTGGACAGTTAATTTAATTGAGCTCAATTGAATCAACTAATTGCAAATCTCAACATTGATGCCATAGTATTTTGTTCATCATGTTCATAATATCATGCAAAGATCAACAATGTTCTTTCTCACAATCGAGGATAGTGAACAGGCATACATAATGCCTCAATGAAGAGAAATGTTATAGATTTTCATTACAGAGAAGAGCAAGTGCATGGAATAGTTTTGTTAAATGGAGCATAAAAATGCATGAAGAGTGCCAAGTAGGAGAGCATACTTTTAAAGGATAGACAATGCATTCAAATGATCAACAAAACAATCAGTTCCAGTTTGGCTGAGAATGCAAATGTAACATTAGGAATTACAATGTGAAAAGATTGTTTCCAGAATGAACAGAAAATGACAAAGCATAAGAGAAAGTGCTTCTGAAAGTGTTAGCTGGTTGTAAGAGAGAATGCAGTCCATAAAACTACAATGATTTAATTGAAATCTCTGCATAAGTTCAAAACAGAATCAAGAGGCCAACCATCCTGAGGTTCTTCAAAGAAAATCAATGAGGAGACAACATCAAAGTGGCCTGTAAGGAATATAGATGCCAATGTTTTATCATGGTTCATGTGGTCATTAAGCGATAAGATCATGATTATTTTCATTCCCAGGTGTATAATATGAGGATAGAAATGAAGTTTGGTGCAAATTAAAATACATGGGTTTTCATTGAAATGCAGCACACCCACATTGGGGTTTTTAATCAAAATATATAGATTTCTTACTATTTTCAAGATACCCATTTGAGGGTTTTTCAACAGAAAGGAAATAGAAATGTGTGTTCTTTAGAATATTATATACCCAGGTGGGGTTTTTGTCAGAATGCAAAACATTTACACAATGCTCTTGTGGAGTGAGCTTGAATTTTCTAGAAATGCAAAAATAAATAGTATTCTTTCAAGATAGCAAATACACATATGAGTTTTTGTTCCATGAGTTCAGAATACAAATGAAAGCCATGTTGGATTAAAGCCTAAATTTTGAATACATGACAAAACATACAGATTTTTGTTTACATTTCCAACTTACCCACATGAGGGTTTGTAATCAAAATGAGAATTTCATCATATTTCAGTATACCCATATCGGGTTCTAATCATAAATACAAAGACAGGTGATTCTTCATCTTTTCTCGAATACCCACATTAAGTTTTGTTGCAGATAATACAAAAGAGGTCAAATGTGTTTTTGGGTCGAGCCCAGAAAAGTCCCAGAATGTCGGGTTTGAGTATGTATATGGTGCGACCTAGAGGGAGTTTTGTTTCTTTTAAATACTCATCAGAAGAGAAAATCCATTTTAGTTCCATTGAAACATCGATATTTGAAGCAAGCAATAATCAAAATGCTAATTTCCTATGAAGAAATTCATTATTAAGAGCATGTAATGGTGTGGCCTGCACAATGGGTTTTTTTTTTATGAAAGGAACAATCATGCTTTACAAAGACAAGCTGTGAAAGTTTTTGTTTTTTCAAAAATAACAAATGAGAGCATAAAACTCACCAGGAACACGACTCCCATAGAGCTTCAACTCCTAACTCGAGCTCAAGTATGGAGGCCAATGGTGGATATAATAGCAAGCAAACACACACAGATATCAAAATACATCAGAAGTTATGTTTACACCGCAGCCAAGGCCAAAATTCTATACAAGAAACGAAGCAAGAAACCTACAGAAAGCTCAAAAAAGTGTTTACCATCATAAGCAGGTGAAGATTCGATAGGAACAACAACATGGAGGCTCAAATCTCCTTCAAAAAAAATTGAAACCCTAGTTGCAAGATGGCGGTGCATTCTTCCTCTCAACAAAGCCTTCTTTCAAAATGGCAAAGTGCGAATGAAGTGGTTTTAGGGTTTCATTTTAGTTTTGTTCCAATTTCACCCTAATTCAACTTAGGAGATCATTTCTTTATTGATATATCTTATGCATATGCCCTAGGTTGAATCATTATAGGAGTTTTCCCTTGTTTCAATTTTCCTAAGTCCTTAAGCTTGTTCAATCAAGTATTTTATGGCTTTAGGGTTTTAGGATTGTGATCAATAGTGCCTTAGGTAAGAAATGGATATTGATGGAAATATGTGATTTTAATTGATTTTGTGAGAAATCAATTAAAGATTGTAAAATGATTTCATTCATGACTTAGGGTTATTTTATTTTTTAAATTGATTTTATAGAAATCAACTATGCCTTGGCTTTGTTTTTAAAGAAATCAATTAGGGTATGATGGAAGAGATATGCATCATATTTTTTGTGAATTTTTTGAGAAAAATCAAGATTGTATTGGACAAATAGAGATTAAGTTGTATTTTGCAAAAGATTTCAAAGCAATTTTTAATTGCAAAAATAGGCCAAATTGTAAAAATCTGCATATCATGTAAAGTGGGATTAAAGCGGTGCTTTTATAAATCGCTTTATTCTTTGCTATTTTTAGCAGATTGTTTTTATTTCTTCCTTGGTCGTATTTGATATTCCTACTGGAGAGATAAGGTGCTTTATTTGCTTTAAAAGCAGATTTAGTCTATTTTGAGAGGCTTTTCAGTATGTACATGGAAACAGTGAGTTTTTCTGCTTTTATGCAGACTTTTGAGATAGTTTTAATGCCTTTTCCTTGAGCTTTCTTTGTGAGCTCGGATTAGGGTTTGGGGGAATTATATCTTGAAGAAAGATTAGTTTTTTCTTCTTCTCAGTTCAGTTGGAAATTTTTGGCTCTTAACATTTTGAGCTTGTAAACTCATTTGTACTTAGTTCGAACAGATACACTTTTTCAATTTCAATAAAGCAATAGAGTTCTCCTTCTCATTTCTTGTCTCAGCCTTGTAACAACAATTTGATATCTTTGTGTTTTCAAAATTGAAGCCTTATATGTCTTGCTTTTATGAGTCTTTGCATAGAATTTTATGTTTTCAGGTTTCATGTTGTGTTTAGAACTTTTAAATCTTCATGCAAATCACTGGTGAAATCATATATCAATGAGATTGTGAGAGCTATTGTAATAGAGGAGTTGTTGTGAGTGATAGAATCTAGATCTCAGAAAATACAGTGAGTCATTAGTTAGTTTTAAATTTCATTCTCAGTTATCCTTCTATCCTTTTCCTAAAAGATCACTTAGATTAGGATTATCATTCGAAGAACCAGCTCACTCTGGAGATTTGTTCTTGTAATGAGTTACCCACAACACGAGAATGTTTCCATGTCTCAATAGATTGCTGAACTTTCAGTTTCGGCAGGGTGCAAATCTAATTGATAACATTTATTCTTCCAATAGTCTTCAATTAGTGATCTCAATGCTTCCACAATTGGTTTATCTTTTCATGGGAGTCTCCCCAAGAATTCCCATAATTCAGTGGAATCAATGTCCTCAATTCTTTGATGCCTTTGAATGGCTTTTGATAAAAAATTTCTATTAATTCTCAATTGTTGTCTCGTCTTTCTAATGAGATGATATTTCCTTGTTTGATTACTTACTAAATTCAATGTAATGACACATTAGATGACATTACTATCTTTTGAGCATGAGGTTTTACCCACACTCTCATAAGCATCCAATAGATTCTTCACAATAGTATTTTCACTTGAAGCATTCGATGTTCTCAACCCAAGAATCTTCATGATGGATCTATACTTTATACTTCACATCATTTCAACAAATAGTTGACATCTTGTGGTCTCATTTAACTTTTCAAAGAACAATCTCCAAATCTTATCAGCATTTCCTCTACAAGTGCATTTTGGAATCTTACCTTCCATTGGCTGCAAAATATTCTCACCAATATTAATCAAAAACTTTGGCTTTCTATGCAAAATTTTAGGTGGTGTACTCATAGGTATTGTAGACACAAAAATTATCTTGACTGATACGCACTTGATCCTTCTAATTTTACCAACACCAGCGCCTAAATCAGTCATATTTGTTAACAACGCGATTAACAAATTAACATTTATTTGATTAAATCTATCATAATTCCTTCACATCAAATAACTAAATTTTATTTTATTAAATCAAATTATCTTTCTTTTAATCAAACAAATCATTTTGATTTGATTAATCCTAATGTTCCTTTTTTAAATTAAATAAACTACTTCTGGCTCATTGAAATCCATTATCCTTTAATTCAAATCAAATACCATTTATTTGATCTTTCAAATCTAACATCTCCTTAATTAAATTAAATCAATTTTATTTAATTAAAATCTAAGTTGAATTCATATTCTCATTTTGATTTGGGGCCAACCCAAAAATCTAAGCCAAAGTGTCAAATTTAACCGGTTCCATCTAAGTTAATTAAATCCTAATTCAACTCAATCTCCGTGAACCAACAAACTTCTAGATTTCGTTTAATCTCGCATTAAATTAAATCAATTTAATTGATTTATTAATTCCTTCTATTTTCATTCAGTAAAGGGCAATGAAGTTGTAAAATGTTCTGACGAAATCTCCCTCTAAAAGGTCTTTTTTCTCTCCAACATGGCATTGTGCTCTTTCCCAAGTCCTCCTTCTTTTTCTGAGCTATGGCACACACTTCTTTCCACATCTCTCCAAGCCAACTCTAAATTCTCTCAAATTTCCACCTATTAGTGATGATTAGGTATATTCCATCAAAATTGTGTCTCCACTCTCCACTGCATCAGTGCTGACAAGTGGCATTTGTTATTAAGGATCTGTCCCACACCATGTTTTGCATTCCTCCATCCCTCTTTCCTATAAATGGAGAGCTCTTCCATTGATTTTGGATCCACAACTTGAGCCAAAGTCATTATCTACAGATTTTATGCAAGTTCATCCATTGTTCATCAAGGTTTTCATAGCATTTCATCACCATAGCTAGGTTATTGCAAATTTCACCAAGGATCACATTTTTCATCATCAAAGCTTACAAGGAATTGGGAAAGGGCTTATTTTTTCTGCACAACAAAATTAGCACTAACTTCCATGGGACAGCTAGTTTGGAACATTTCCTTTGGAATAAGATCACCTAGTCACAGATTCTCACTGGATATTCTTTGTTTTCTTTTTCTCTTTCTTTTCAAATGAATTGTATGGGGAATGATTGTTTTAGATGTGTTTGATGACTAATGTGTTGTTTGGTCCATATTTTGAATAGTTCCTAGAGCTACCTATCCATAAGACATCTATCTCAAATTATTTTCAGGGAATTTCATTAACATTTAATGAGAAGGTATATCAAATTATTCCATCTTCTCGAACAAAGATCATTTATACAGCCCATCCAGGGATGTACTAGATGTACACCTTTGACCTTCCAGATGGAATAGGATGACATACCTTGAGGTTGAGATGGGATGATGTTGTACCTCCTTCCTCAAATGTGAGTGATGATATACTCTCAACTTGAGATGTGGTAGATGGTGTCCCTCCATATTCACTTGTGGTAGATGGTGTCCCTCCATATTTACTTGCGTCAGATGATGTCCCTCCATGTTCACTTGTGGTAGTCAGATGGTGTCCTCTATATCTCACTCTGTGGTATGTCCTAACTATGATATTCTAAATTTATCTTAGAAATGATACTTCCTATCTTATCCTCTTGTGGGGTCATTGGGCCATTTCTTTTATCACTAGTAATAACAATGTGACTTAAACCATTAAAAAATTTAATAATAGTGTGACCCATTAGTTTGTCCCCAGGTTTGTCCTTCCATCAAAAATTCATGACTAAACCATTTTTAGTCATTTATTGGTTGCTTTGATTCATCAATTTGGTGGTATATTTAGTCATTAATTTAGTCATTGATTGTTGTTAACTAATCATTTATTTAGTCATGGTAGTCATTTATTTAGTCATGATAGTTGTTTATTTATTCATGGTAGTTGTTTATTTAGTCATGGTAGTCATTTAATTAGTCAAATTATAGTTATTTATTTAGTCATGGTAGTCATTTATTTTAGTCGTGGTAGTCATTTATTTAGTCATTGTAGTCATTTATTTTAGTCATGGTAGTAATTTATTTAGTCATGGTTTAGTCATTTATTTGGATGAATCAGTGATTCAAGTTATAAATCAAATCTAACTTAATTAATCCTTACAAATTTATGCATATAAACTTCAAGTATCATAGATATTCAAATTTTGAAATAAGCACCATGAAATGAAGACTAAAATGCTTGAACAAATATGATTGATCAGACACAAATAGATCACAAATCAAGAGGAGCCACAACACAATATTTATGAGTCTGAAAATTTACTTCATTAAGCCTCATTGGCAAATCAAAACCTCAATGGTTACAACATTTATTGAAGAATTGAATAATTCAAAAAGGCATAAAAAATAGAGAATCACTCTATATAAATGAATTTTTTACTTGAAAGTTTCATTTGGATTTGAAACTCAAAAACCAAATGAAACTCAAGAACCTTTACAACAATTATACTTTACAGATCTTTACAACACAATTAGTACACCAAAACATTTGAGATGAGCTTCACTTCAATTTCAAATTGAATTTAATGCATGGCTAAGTTGAGAATGGGCTAATGATAGCTTTTTCACTGCCACTACTTTTACACATTTCAATGTGCCCTGCAACCAAAAAAATCATCAAAAAATGGACCCTTTAAAACAAACAACTAAATACACTAAATGCTTCAATCGGCTTAAGGATTTTACAAATTTGACCTTTCACTTCTGATGGCAAGCCTTGGTAGTTATAACAAGAAAACTCATAGAGACTTCAAATGTTAGCAAACACTCACAAGGAAATTCAAGACTAAATTTAAAAACAAAAAACTAAATACATTGATCCTTCTTAACCAATTTCAAAAAGAACAAACAATTGCAGTGTTCCATTCATGTGGTAGGGGTGACACTAGTACAATGCATTTGGCATCAAAGAATGGCCTATTTACATTCAATATTATCAACATACAAATTGGTTTGACTCTGCAGCTAGTCGGCCAATGTCACTAGGTATTGAAGACAATCTTCCTTCCACCGTCCACTGGTTTTTGCATCATGATAACCCCCAGTCTCTTCCGCTTGAACCAAAAAACCTTATTTCAGTGCCTTGATCAAAATGGAGAAGCCAAATGTGGGTGACGCTCTGCATCAACTTCTCCAACTTGGTGAGTTGTTGCTTGAAAATAAGGTTTCAACGAGGGTTTTAGAGTATGTTTTTAAAGTTAAAATTATGGCCAAGATCCTAATACTGAGCACATTTAGGTTTTAACATTAGGGCATCCTTTACCTACATTTTTTGTTGCTTTCCTCATTGCTATTGGATCTGGCTCCTCCAAACTCTTCCTTGTTGTTATTGGTTTTGGCCCCTCCAAACTCTTCTGCCGCTAATGGATTCACTAGTATTAACCTTTCACTTCTCCAATTTGGTGAGCTGCAGCCCGAAAATAAGGTTTCGACGAGGGTTTTAGATTATTTTTTTAAAATGAAAATTACAACCAAGATCTTAATACTAAAGACATTTAGGTTTTAACATTAGGGCATCCATTACCTGCATTTTTTGTTGCTTTCCCTACCACTATTGGATTCGGCTCCTCCAAACTCTTCCTCGCCGGTATTGGTTTTGGCTCCTCCAAACTCATTTTAGAGTTTATTAAAATATGTTTCTTTACCACTAAAAAGGATTAGAGTTTGTTTCCTGCTCCTTGATTTCAAATTTGGATTCAAATTAAATAAACTAGACAATGGATAAATCTCCCACTTATGCCCCCAATAAATTATAATATTATAATATATAATAATATAATATTATATTATATTATCATATTATATTATTATATTATACTATAATATTATATTTATATTATAATATATTATAATAAATATTATATTATATTATTATATTATTATATTATAAAATAATATAATAATAATAATAATATATATTATATATAATAATATTATATAATATTATATATACTAATAATGTAATACTTATATATTATATAATGTAAGTATTATATTATTTTATTATATAATATTATATAATAATATATAGTATGTAATATAATATAATATATTTTATTGTAATATATAATATCATATTATATTATAATATATATATAATATATTATTATTATATTATATTATAATACAACCAACTCCCTCAATTCGAAATATTTTTTTTAATTATCCACTTTAATATCATATTGTCTAATTTTTTATTTGTGTGACTAATTATTTAGTTGTGATTTTTACCCGATGATCAAATTAGTCATTTATAATTGTGTTGCAAAAATTAGTAGAATTTAGTCATCTTTGGTTGTTGTGACTAAAAGTTTTAGTCACATAGTCATTTACTTGCCAAATTCTACTAGTGTATGGTTGAGGTTCCTCTTCAATTTGCATGTCTTTGTCAATCATATCTAATATCTTCTCATGATGTTCCCTCATCCATGTTGCTTT
>VDFB02045034.1:0-25982 GCA_007258455.2 Sequoia sempervirens
AGGGATAAGAGATGGATTGGTTGTGAGTTTGGAACCTTGACTCTCAAACTTGGGAAGATAGGCAATGATGGGTGGATCACGAGTGTGCATGGAATTAGGACCAGCTGCTTGATATACTTTATGCATTAAGCTTGAAAAGTTTGCTTTTGATTTTGTGGACATCTTTGATGGATACCTTTCCCTCTTTTAGTTTGCCCCACAGTTTCTTTGACTGATGGAGTTTGATAGGGATAATCTTTCTTTGTATTCTTTGGTATCCATGCGTATTTGATTTGTCCATTATGCTTCTCGGCTTTTCTTGATTTGATAACATTCTTTGTGCTTTGATTCAGATCTTTCTTTTGACGTTGGTCCCAATTCATGGATGGGGTGATGGGTGGATGAAGATTCGTGACATGACTGGTTGTAGTATTGACACTAGCTTCATCATAAGGACTCTTCATGCTCCCTATGTTGACGTTTGTTTGAGATGAAGTTGCCCCCAGTATAGTGATAGTATCACTTTCATTCCTTGATTCTGCTTGTTTTGAGATATCTTTTTCAGTAAACCTGCTCTGACAAATGACCTCCGTAGTTGACGTTCTTTCAATTTGCTGCTCTGCTAACTCTGGATGTTCTATTTGACTTATTTCCTTGAGCGGATAATGTTCGATATCTTTATTCATGATGTCCTTAATCTGAACTTGGGACATGTTAGATCCTGATGTTGACAACTCCATTTGATTGTAGGAGTTAAGAATTTTCTCTCTTTTGTGTAACAAAAATCTTGTATTCTAGATGAAGATCGCCTATACGTGCCCATCCTCAGAGAAAGCATCTCATGGGTAGATGGAGGAGTATGTGCTATGGATATTATTATCGCTTTGGTAGATAAGAGAGTATCCATTAGATTATTGTAGTATCTTGAAGATACAAATTCTTGATCTTGATTAATTTCGGAGTTGCTTTCGACATGCTTTGGATCAAGTTCTTGACATGGGGTAGCTTCAAAGGACTTTTGGATGTTGACATTAGGCATGGTCAAGTTCAAGGTTCCTTCAGCATCTGTAGCCATGAGGTCAAAGGGGATCAACATGTTTTGAAAAGGACCATTGCTAGACTTTAGTGAAAGATTTTGATCTTGCTTTGGAATAACTTCTTGAGATATGTCCTCTAACTCATAAGGCGATGTAGAGACATTTTCAATATGATCATTGGTCAACGAATCATGCATTATGTCAATTGGATCAAATAGTCCTAACACTCCTTGAAATAGATCACTAAAGAGTGGCTCTTGATGTATTGTGAGTTGATCATTGGATTGTGTACATACATCGTCAATGTGCTCCTCGATGGAGAGGTTTTGATCATTGTTTTCGACAATTGCGGTGGAGAGATTGTGAATGTCTTCGACCATAGAGTCAAGCGATGTTGACATTTCTTGAATTGGCTCATTGTCGAGTTTTGTTGGTGGATTTTGATCGTGATTCAAAAGTGACTCTTGACATTTGTCGATTTGATCCTTGGATGAAGTAAACGTGTGCTCAGTGATGGATTGATCTTGATCCTTATTTTCAATAGTTGTCATCTTTTGTGTTTGTGCTCGTGTTGGTTGGGTAGCTTGAGAGGCTTGGGAAACTTGAAAGGATTGTTGCACTTGTTGAGCTTGTGTTGCTTGTTGTTGTTGCAGCGATGTTTGAGCTTGATTTTGCTGTGAAGCTTGAGAAGCGTGCATGGCTATAGGCGCTTGCTGAATTGTTTGATATTGTTGGAGCAATTGCTGGTATGCTTTGAATGAAGCATTGTAATTGCTTACTTGGCTTAGTCGCAATGGTGGTGGTGGTGGGATTGAAATTGTGTTGGATGTAGTGACAAGTGTTTGAGATACGCTCGGAGCGATCATGGTAGTGAGGGGTTGAGATGTAATGGGTGTGATAGTGGCATTTGGAATGATTGAAGGGATAGTGATGGTTGGAATGACCGAGGTGATAGGTCCTTGAGAGACCAAATTTTGATTTGGGATCAATGTTGTTTGATTAGATACCATCCATTGGTGTGATGTCGATGGTATATTCAAAGGATTTGTCGTGATGGTTTGATTGACATTAAGTGGATTGATTTGGGTGGATTGATTGGTGTTAGGTAAAGGGGGAAGCCCTAAACCAAGGAATGATGTAGGTAATGGTGGTGGAGATTTCCCTTGGCGCAATGCCTCAACTATTTTGGAAAGTTCTGCAATTTGATCTCGCCAAATTTGTTCTTGATTTTGATTTTGACTCACTTGAGATAGTTGATTTGGCTTGTGTTCAAGTAGTTTTGGCATGCATGCTTGCGATTTTTGAATGGGATTATGGGAAAATTGACTTTGGATAATGTTCTGATTTGGCATGATAGGATGAACAATGTTGGTATTGGGAATCATTTTTCCAAAGGTTTCCGAGTTAGGATTCATGTTTCGAAAAAATGCATTTGGTACATCCACATTTGGTTTGTAGGGATTTGGTGGAATGACATTGTTCGTTTCAAGGCTCATGCATTGATTATTCGATTGGTGGATTTGTAGGTTTGGACTTAGATCTATCATTGGGAAATGTGTTCCAAAGTTTGACTTGGGCATACTCACACTTGTTGTACCATTGACATTTGTCGAAGGCAATGATCCTATGCATGGAATTTGATAATTGATAGGAAATGAAAGGCTTTGAGGATTCAATTGATTTAGATTACTCAAGATGTATGGATCAAGTGTATATTCCATGTTCTTCTTGTGTTATGACCTTATTGCGAAAGTGACCTCTAAGATTCTTAGGACCAATGATGATATGGAGGATGAAAGGTGGATGATATGAGTGATGAACGTTTAGGAACTTTGAATCAATGCTAGACTTAGGGATTGATTTTGATTGTTTGATGTGGATCATGAACTTGTAAACCCTAAAATGTTGGATGTTATCTTAGGATGAACTTGTTCAAAGAGGTGATAATTTAACTAAGTGTGCGTGGAAGGATTCATCCAAACACACCTAACTAAACAAATGATTTTGATTTGGTTTGGAAATGTACCCAAGTCTAGGTAATGATGTTTTCAAAGCTCTTAAAGTTGTTTGGTGGGATGATGTTGATAAATGTTTGAGGTGAATGAAGTGTTTGATTTTGATCCTAAGAGACTTAGAGAGACTTTGTTTACTAGGCCAAGGTATTGAAGAACACACTTTTCTCTAAGAGCAATCAAAAGACCAATATGACCAAGAGATATCAAGCACATGTATGGGGTCCAATTCGTTATCTTTGCTTAGTGTATTCCTTTTACCACAAACACACTCTTGATTAAAGTTTCAAACTAAGATGTCCTATGTCAAAATTCCTTTTCTTCCCACAAAGTGTTGTGTGGGAGTTCCAAGAAATTGAGGCAAAGGGATTTCCTAGGTTAACCCTAGTTAGAGCAAATGACGATATAAATTCAAGTGATGAGAAACCTCTAAGGACATAATCCCAAGGGAAGGCAACAACACTTAAATTTGTCAAAAGGTATTTGCTCTATCAAAAGGGGTTTGAAATTTGCATGATCATGTTTAAGTGTTTGTTTGCAAAATGTTTTCGAATACCCACTGTGTTTTCAAACAAAAAATAATTACAAGCCCTATGGATGTGATAGACAATGTTTGTTGAGTCCCCACTTGGACAAGTCCAGCTACGCCTTACTTTTAGCGGATGGTTAGATGCTTGACCCCATCGGCTCCTCCACGGCACTTATATACGGGCAGCCAAGCATCAACACCCATGAAACTCCCATGGCATGCTTTCCATCTCTACTAAAAGCCGTAAAATTGTGGGGCGGCTTCAGAACGACCGTTCTTGCACCAACAAACAGATTAAGGATTTTGGCAAATTCTAACACATAGGTTCTAGTAAGGACTTTCCGTTCGTAGGAGTTGACCCAACGTGGCAAGAGTCCCCTTTCGGATCCATCTTGTCGGAGCCAACCGCGTGATTATGGCGTTTAACCAAAATCCTCATTTATATCCCGGCTGGAAATACTCTTGGCTTTAGAGTGTTACCGGTTGAGTCGTCGCTTGGGTGAGTACTTTTTCCCCAAGGCAGGCCCTCTAAGATAAACAAAAGCGAGCAAAGACACAATCCGTAACTCGATCGATCTTTGATGGCACAAAGAACGAGAATGTACGCGAAAATGCCCCTACTCACACTCGCACAAGATTGTTCAATTTTTTAAGCCCAAAGTGAAGTGTTTCAAAGCAATAAAATGTATTTTGAGTGTTTCTCTTGCACCCTAGATCGCACGAAGCGCAAGGGGAGAGGATACGCACTCAAAAGACAAAATAACACAATCAAGCACTTGTTCGTTTTAGCCTCAAAGCAATGATGACTTCATTTTAAGCACCAAAATCAAGTGTGAAGTTTGCCTTGTTCAATTTTAGCCCAAATCAAAAAGCTAGTAAGTTTGTAAGGTTCAATTTTAGCCCAACTTTGAAAGAAAAAAAAAAATGACCTAGTTGGCTTAAAATTGAAAATTAAAGCATGAAATGTAAGCCCTTAAGCATTAAAAAATGCTTATGAGTTTCAAATTTGAATGCTCAAATTTATTTGACACCAATCTCGCTTTGCTTTCACTTGATTCCAATGTTTGAATTTGATATCCACCTCCCTACAAATAGTACAAAAATTATTAGAAATGAGATAATCCACCAAATTTCTTATACATCAACCTGTTAAACTAAAAAAAATCAACAATAAAGAACGCTTAAAATAAAAAGACCACTCATGACTTCTGTCCTTTGGATGTTTGCACACATAGCTGAAGACAAAAATATCAAAATCTAGGCTTTGACTTGAAATGATGATGATGGTTCCAAATCTGTTTATGGCATTCAATGATGACAACTCCAAATCATGCACCCTATTGTCAAATTCGTGAGATCATCGACCATCATTACTGCAATAACTTGACAATGGGAAGTGTGCCTGTCTACCTCTCCCAATTGCATTTAATCAATAGTCAATCCCTCGCGTAGCCACAACTTCGAAGATTGCCAGACTCAAGTTTAACCCTCAGTGTCATCATGATTGTGCCTGCAGTATATGGTGTATTGAAAAAAAACCTGCAGCAGATATTATTTCATATCCAAGCATTTAATAAACAATCCAACCTCAAATATGATTTCGTGCCTTTATATTATTGTATCTATTACATCAAGCATATTTAAGGTTATTTGACAAGCTCAGCTCACGTGAAAACAACCCTGATAATTTTGTAATGGTTTCGCGCCTTGAAAGTTTCAAAGATCGAGTTTATTTTTTAATCCCTGTCTCATGAATGATACAGATGGGACTCATAAATGACCAGCGTCTTGAAAGCTTCAAAGAAACTATCAGAGCTCTGCCAATAAGTGTTCCTGAAACTGTGCATTTTTACCGCATTCCATTACAAGCTGATAATGTTGCAGCCGAGCTTCTCACACAGGTTGGAAGACTTGCTTTCTGGAAGCACATCAAAGGAGTACCTCGCAATCTCATCAGCAAGAAATGGAAGAAGATGGTGGGAAGGTTGATGGAAATATGAGTTCCACTTAAGCAATGCTGGTGATTTTGGCGACGTTTCTGTATGAAGGCGCTCTTGGTGATTTTTCATATATCTGAACCTGTTAGTTCCATGTCGGACTCAACACTCTGCAATGGCTTTGCATAGCGACCAGTATATTGTTGTGTACCAAAATACAGCATATCAAAACATGACCTAAGAAGACACGCATTTTAATTGGTATCTGCAAAAAGAAAAGCCAGTGATTTCAAGCTAATGCATTCATTATTTTTACCAACCACGCATGAAGACTAAGTGTGAGGCCGATTCTTCCTGTCAAGGATTTGACATTTCTATTGATTGCAAAAGACTCTATAATGCTCTTGTCAGAAATATGTGAAAATACTAATGGGAAAAAATGATGTTTATGTTTGAACTGCACGCAATATCAAATTTGCATTCAAAACAAAGAACAGCTATCATACGCATTTAAGAATCCTACTTGCTTAAGTCACGTGCCTCTGCAACTTACTTATAATCACACCTATAAACTATAAAATATAAAGTCTTTGCGCCTTCTATTCATTTGAATCATATCTACATTATGGCACTTGTAAAAATTGAGCCATCCAACAAACCAAGAATCTCAATGTTGTCTTTAAGTTTTAAATTTTAATAAGACTCCTGAATCATATTCATATGACGTGATGGCACCGCTTAGCTATGATTTTGTTTTTGTTAAAAACCAGAGACACATAGATGTATCAATTGCATCTTGTTCAACTTACAGATATTTCATCGTTCACACAATTACTAGTAGGAATAAAAATTCTCAAGCTGTCCGAAGATGTACAGGTCCAGCATCATCCTGTTTCTCCTGCGCACGATGCTGCAATCATTGCGGGCTATGAGACCACGCCTTTTATCCCTCTGTTAATTAGTTCATGTTCCCTGTTCATGCTGCCATATAAGCACGTTATTAATTCAAAGAAAAATCTTTGGTCATTTCAAAGCGAATGTGATGAGCAGGCGTAAAGACAAATTTCTCAATCCATTCCAGCATGCTTTCTACCCTCACCCAGGTAAGATATGCGTGCGGACTTCCTATTATGATGTACTATGGCACTTAGGTTTCAGAATTTGTATATGCAGACTGGTAACTCCAAAACACAAAATTATTCATTGCTTTAAAAAAAATGAAATCTAGATATGCCTAAAATAGATTTATTGCATACATTTTTAGAAACTTTCACAAATGCTATGTTAATAAACAGTCAGAAATAAGCCAATGCATAGCAGCTGTGAAGAAAATCCATGTGCCCTCCTTCTAGCGCCATTTTGTGGATGCTAAAATCTGCAAAATGTGGTTAGTTTAAAATACAACAACATTTCAACATCCATATGGAATAATAAGTCATGTTAATCATGCTATAAATAAAACAAGGGAAGCCAAATAAAAGCATACAAAAACATGACATTAAACCTATCCCATATTGGATTGGTGTCACATGTGCTAGTGACCCTTTCCCAATCCTTGACCAAAGCTTAAGATGAAAATGCAAATGATGATGGAGATGATGGACAAGATCTAATCTCAACTGAAGAGAGTGACCTTGCATCAAGTTGTGGAGATTGTGAAGGATTTGCTTGAGGATGATGCCCTATTTAAAGATTTTCAAAATGTTGAATGTTGAAGATGGACCAATGTGGGATCAAAAACAAGCCAATGAATTGAGGACACTTGTCACCATGTGATTGATGGATGTATGTGCAAGATTTGGGAAGAGTGCCCAAGAGGGGGAAAATTTGAATTCAAATTTTATTAAATGTGAGAGGGGGACAAGGAAAAACAGCAATAAATGCCCTGTTTGACTTGTCATGTTGAGGGAAAATGATTGTTTTAATAAATCAATAAAATTGATTTATTGTGCAAGTGGCTAGATCTAGATAATGCAAGTGGGATGTGATTAGCCTTAGATTAGGATTAGATTAATTTAATGATGATTATGCTGATTTAATGCTGATTAACTAATTTGACTTTTTGGACTTTGATAATTGATTTAGGATTTGATTTAAATAAAGTCCTGATTTATTTGATGAATGGAATATGATTATGCATGATGTAATTTTGACATGTCTACAGTTACAAAATAAGTTTATATGGTTCCATAATTGTGAAATGATTTCTTAGTAAGCGTCGAACTAAAATATTAGTGGTCATATTCTTGTCTCATGAAATAATTGATAATAGTTTGGAAGATAATCAAGGGAGACCTTTTTCCTCTATAGTCAAATGTGAGAAAATAACATTGGGGTCCCTTTTTAGTAGATAAGTATTTTAGAATTGAAAATATTGACCTATAAGAGTTTTCATTGTAACTTTCTTGTGGGCGTTTGGGATTATAGGAAACTTGGGTTATTTGTGTCACTTGGGGAAATTAAGTGGTCAAGTAGCTAGATAAATAACTAAACATATCATGGGTAGAGTAGATTGGAATTTGTGTCTAATTGCTTTTAGATTATTTGAATTTATTGTTTTGTATGGATAAATTGAATAATTGTAAGACAAAACATGATATCCAACATTTCTAAACAATTCATGGTATCTGACATGGTATAGAAATATGAAGTGATACCTCATCTAGGTAAAGTCTAGTAAAATGTGAACTGAATCATTAGCTAATCAGTATTTTGAGTGCGGGGCAATAGATCGTTGAAGAATTTTATGTTGTGAGTTGCATATTTTGTATTAACTTAGGTATGACATTCATTATGGAAGTGTTATAAACTTGAATCAACGAAATAAATTACTCCTTGAATTGAGTTTTCCTTCTTAATTATTTCTTTTGGATTGTTAGCTAGTGGATCTCTTTATGACAATTTGAGTGTCTAATCATGGATTGTTATTTAGAGCCTTGAGATTGTAATTGGGAACTTGTATTTTGTTGATGAGTTGTGGAAGTTGATCTTCTTGGTTTTCTGATTTATTTTGTATCAAAGTTGTTATGTGGTTTGGATGGAGTTGTTGATCTTATTTTAATGTATTCACTCATTATATTTGGATTGAAAATAGTTCTTGTGGCCTTGCAATTATTGTTGTCATTGCTATGTTGTTGATTTTATAAAGGTGATTTGCATACCACTGTAAGGGGTTCTTGTGAGGAGAAAATTGAGGTCTCCCATGGAATACCTATTTGGTGGCTTTGGTTTTGTTAAGTGATTTTGTTGAATTGAAGGTTGATTTTCTTTTGCGTGTTTCCTATTTGAGGTGACACCATTGTTGATTTGTGGATGGGTCTTGATGAATCGTTCCCTTTTATGGCTTTTCTGAGTTACTCTCTTATTTGAGGAAAATTTTATCCTTGTGTTGGAATTATTGGGGAAAAACTTGAGTTGCTTCATTTTACCCTTGTTTGTGGGTTTTCATTCTTTTGGCTTCCAGAGGCTTGAGTTGATTGTCAGTTGATGTTCTCTCTTTATGTGCCCTTGATGTGGCAAGTATTTTGGTTTCATTATTTAAGAAGGGTTGTACAGAACTTTGTAAGACTCTAATGTTGTACATGTTAGCGAGATGGGTAATGCCTCACATGCTTTTATGTTGTGATTCTTTGTTCAAATTATGATGGTACAACCCTTGTTTTTTTATGTTGTTGGGTCTCTAGGGAGAGTGGCTCCTCATGGGGGCCGGCGCCCCGCGTAAGGGGAAGAGCATAGGAGAACCCACGAGTGAGTTGGTAATCAAGTGAAAACCTAATAATTAACTTAGGAGGGTTGGGTAGTAATATCATTACAAGATTTTAAAAAAATGGATGCCTCGTCTTCATTAGTGCTTCCGCAGACTAATGGAAGGCTGAGAAGGCCGTGGTTGGCAAGGTCATAACCTCGTCCTCATGAGAGGTTATCGGCTCCGCATGAGCTACCCTATGGTGTCGGCGCCTCAAGTAGGAGGAAGGGCCAGGAGATCCATAGATGGGGGCCGACGCCTCAGTTTGGAGGAAGGGCCAGGAGAACCCATGTAGGCTATGCGATGACACTCTTCCCTAGTTGCCCATTTGTTTTACTTTATTGTGTTCCTCTGGAAGTAGGTTATGGGAGTTGGTTTAGATTGTTGTTTTAAATTGATTTAAATTGAATTATGATTATTGTTTTAATCCATCTTTAGTATGTTTTGTGGTCTTGTATGATCTCATTTATATTTGATTTACAATCTTATATCTTATGATACTGTGATATGATGTTATTATATTATTTAATTGTAATTTGAATTGTAAGTGTTTCTTGATCATTCTTTGGTTATTTGTTTATTGGTCATTGCTTTGATTTATGTGTTGGGATTTGTGACTTTAAGTTATTATATTGACTCTTGTAATCCTTGAGTTTTATGATACTTTTGTATGTCGTTGAGTCCTGTGGTTCCGTGTTTGGATGTCTTTGGTTGAGGACTCTTTCTTGTTAGCTCCTAGCACGGGGGGTGGGTCTTCGGACTCACATGGTCGGGTGGAACGTGCTAAGCACCCCATTGGGTCCCCAGTCAAGGATCGAGAGGTGCGGATTGGTGTGGTTGCAGTGACTCCAGAGTTGTACTTGTTTTGGAGCAAGTTTTCATCTATTCATTGTATCATGATTCTTGTTGTATGGTTTCCATGCATATTGGAAACACTTTTGTATCATTGTACTTCTTGAATATTGTATTGTAATGTAACATTAAACCTTATGTGGCTATTGGTAGTTGTTATTCAATGTGTTGAGTTAATTATGCATATGTTGTATTTATATAGATGGTTTCTTATTAATGATTATCATGTATGTGTACATTTGTTAATGTTTATCTTGTTATGGATTATATCTTTGGATTTTATTCTTTATTGTTGTTGTGTGGATCTCAGTATCGTAATGACTCCTCGTGTACCCCAAGGGATGTATGTGTTAATGAATCTGCTTAATTGAAAATTCATGTTATGACTTAATGTGTTTTTCATGTATGTTATGTTTACCTTTAAAAAAAAAAATTGTGCTGTGATTTTTGTCCTTTGGGGTTCGCACGACGGGCGCTATAAGGACAACTGGAGCCACAAAAAAATGCATAGGGATATTATCACTTATTTAGAGAAAACCCATTTCCTCAAAACTTGCATCACCAAAAGATTTTTGGGACCTCCTTTGTAAACTAGCCTATCAGATGCCTTCACTGCAACCAAAATGCATTAAAATAATGCATCATATGATCTTTTATTTTCACAAAAAGGAGTTGGAGATGTTTTGTACCAAAATGATAAATATTTTTCCTTTAGAATTGCAAAATTTGAAACTTTTTGGAACACCAATTTTGATCTGGTCGCAGTCAGAAAATAATTAAATGACCAATCAAAACTCATCCTGGGGGCCTGAAACTAAGCATGCATGTAGACATTTGAATTGAAAACTCAATGCAACAAACAAAATGGAAAAATTCATCTTGAGGGGAAATATATTAATATCCAAAGTGGCTCAGTCAGACTTTTCTGCAACTGTACTTGTCAAAAGCCAATTAGGGCTCACCAAGTCACCATCCCAAAAAATACCAAATCTTCACCTGGGAAACTACCACTAGAAACACTAAATCATTTAATTCCATTGAGTATATGTGAAAAAGTGCTTTCCTTCAATCCACATTCTTCTCTAGAAATTAAGGGTCAAAATTGACCTCCTTGAAACATTCGGATGTCAAAATATGACAAACTATGTTTGCTTTTGACCTAGTAAAAATATCAAACTTGATCTCGAGACTCTAAAACCAGATCAGGGAGCATATGAATATGAGGGGAAATTAGGGCACCAATCCATTTTCCATGAAGATCATCCAAATATGAAATATCATTTTGAATAGGGGGCCACTTCACAGGCCTGAGAGTATGCAAACAACAAAATAGTCCTAGAACCCTCAAACTTTGTCACTTCAAAACCTTGTAAGAACTCATCATAGGAAGCTGAAATCAAACATACACGTTCACATATGATAAATTAATATAGTCACAAGGGATTTTACATGAAAAAAATGGCCTCTAAATTATGACCCTTCAAAGTAGGTCACTGAGGCATATATTTTTTGAGGTGCATTTCTAAGTGCGCAAAGAAAATTTTTCATCATGGTTACAAAATTTTACAGTCCCAATAGTGGCTCTTTCTGGGGACATCTGTTCCCTAATGAACATAATGAGATTTTAGAATCCTCTAGAAGAATAGACCAATTTCTAGAACCATTAGGTGAGATAGTGCTTTTAATTCTCAAATTTTTAACCTCAGTTGGTGGCCCTAGGCCACCAAATGAAAAAAGGGAAGTTAGTTCTTACCTCTGTCAAACACCAATTTATTAAAAGAGTTGATCTCCCTCAATCCATACTTTCCTCTGGCACATGACAACAACATGAGTGACTTCATTGAAAAAAAAATAAGTGTTAGACTACCTTTGAACAAGTGAGAAGTTGCTCCCTATTTAACTTTATTGTCACATGGAAACCAAATCACATAGGTCACATCATTTCTACTCTCTTCATTTTTTGATTGTTTAGAAAGTGATAACATATGAGGATAGAAATCAAGACTATATGAAGACATAGTCTTACCACTTTTACTAACCACCTCATAATGATTAGGCTCAGAAAAAATACCATGTCTCAAAAACAATGTGCAATCCTCCTATGTATTAAGAAAAGAATGCTCACACATTTGTAACTCCAACTAAATTTCATCACGAGAGAGTTTATCATCATCCCAATAACATAACCCAGTCACATTATTATATGCCCCAAGGTTATAAAAACAAGACTTATCAACATCCACAAGTCAATTGTCCACATTCAAATCATAACATTCAGAAAATGCATCAACATCCCAAAAAATGTCTTCCACTTGAGGCTCATAAACAAGACTGTCAGCATTCATCATGTTATCACACAAAAAACTTTCAAGTTCAGGTTCATATGACTTTGAATCTCTATTTGCAACAAATCCCCTAGAGTGAGTGTTCAAAACACAATCGCTCTGACAAGAAATATCACACTCGACATTACCTCCTATTGCATCAACATGAATGTCTGAAGTATACTGCTCATGGGAAGTACTATGAGTTGTAGATCAAGAAAAAATATCAACATAGGCATTATGTGATAGACACAATCGCATTCTTCAAGTGAAAACTCATCATAAGAAATTTCACTAGTTATACTAGCATTTGCCTCTACATCTCCACTTTCATGCACAACTACATCTATGCTATCCTCGTGAAAACAATCAATAAAAACTTCAAAATCAAAAAAAGAAGTCACAGAAGGTGAATAATAAAACAAGAAAAGAGTTCCCTATTCACTATTTTCATCACCACAACAAACATGCTATGCACAATCAGCTACTTCAATTGATTCATTCAATAAATTTCTTGCATGCATATTTTTTTCTTTGTTCATATTGTTGCAACAATCAACAGGGTCACATTCTTCATTGTCACACTAAAAACCATTATTTGTTTCTTCATTGCAACTACTTTTGGATAATCTCTCCAACTGAAACTCATTGCACACTTGGTCATTTGTATCTGATACACCACCACTTTCAAGATTATTCCCTAAATTAGCAAACTCCTTTGTCTCATCATCATGAAATCTTGTATCAATGCTACACTCAGCACTTGCAGAGTTTGAATGACCAAGTGTACCATAGAAATTTTGATTGCATATTTCTTCTTCAAAAAGTATGCTCAATTCATATACCTCATCATAGTCTTGTCCAAGAGAACTTGGAGTTCCATTGTGTTTATTGTTAGAATAGAGGATGTCCAATTCACCCTAATTTTCAGCATCAATCATTTCCATAAAAGGCTCAGAAAATCTTATACCATTAGTACAATGTGAACTGAGATGACCATTCAAGGAGAACTCAGTACTATCATAGGTTTTCATAAGATCACTATGCACCTGTGATCTTTTAGAAATATTGGCATCATCATTATTTATACACTTCTCACTTAAGGAAATCAATTCTATTGCTTCCTCTAGAGAGGAATCATATTCACTCTAGATGAAAATAGAATTGTAATCACCTTGATCACCTAGACTAGAATGCTTTTTAGCTGGTTGCAAACTTCCATCTACAACTCTATTTTTCTCATCATGAAGACATGAAACTTCATAATCAACATAATCTTCAACTATATATTCAAAGTCCATAGATGAGAAAATACTTTCATTATCATCTGCATTATTGCAACCTTTTTCTGATATAGAAAGTTGGCTCTCTATTTTTATTTGTTTAGAGAAAATAGAAGAAGCTTCACATGTTCCATTCATTTCATCATGAACATTATGGTTGCAATCTTCATCGCGGTATATTTATTCTGTAGGTTGTTCAAAAAACACTTCCTCATCACTACAAGATGCATTATCAATGTCTTCTGCTATACCATCCGGATCTATTTGATTGTCTGGAAAATGTACCATTACATAGGTTAGTCAAGATATTACTTCCATATATCTCTATCATTTCTTCAATCACTAAAATCCATTGATATAAACATTTAAGGATAGGGGGCTTCAAGTGGGCTGGCATGGTACTCAGACCTAGCTCACAATTCTCATAGAACAAATTGATGCAAAATGATTCATCAGACCTTTCAGATTCTAGTATATCAAATAGAAATTACATAAATCTATCATGGAAGTCATAAGGGGATTCATCCTGAAATATTTCTATATCACACAATGCATCAATTTATGATTTGGGTCCAACCTTATTTTCAAATTTCTCTTCAAATTCTACGTGGGTATGCAAATATCTCTTGTTAGATGAGCATTCATTATTCTCTTCACCAAAATGATCCATGAATAGTATCGCAAGCTCTTGTCGTGAACATATGGAATGCAATGGAAAACTAGAAAACCAAATTTTAGTAGTATCTTCTAAAGTTCCTACAAAAAAATTCATGATAGCATTGTCTTTTATTATGTGATAGTCTTCCATCAAATTAAGGAAACCCTGTACATGCCTTGATGTTGAATCTTCAAAACCTCCTCTAAACTTAGCCAAACATTCATTTATTATTCTTGGGACAAAATGTGGATAAACCTAGACTTTATGAAAATCCAAAGGGTCGTATCTTCACTAGTGAACACCTTCCTTTGAGGAAATGATTGTGTTCAAATCATGACATTACAACTTGTAGATGGAGAACGTGGACAACAATGCATTTTTGCAAATAAGAATTTATTCCCTCTATAACTAGTTAATTTTCAAGATCCCTTTTGTAATATCCTACTTTCTCATTTCCCTTTCTACTAGTACCTCAAAGTACTGAATAAGGGACAGTATTAACTAGAACTTTTGCTACAAATCTTCATATAGAAATATAGAAAAATACAAAAGAATTGTTGCAACCAACTCTTATGATGATGTAGATAGCTATGTAGAGTCGCCACCTCTTTCAAAGAGGAAAATATCTTCAAGCAACACAAATCTTCTTCCAAGATCTAATTATTTCTAAGTTCTCTCAACCAACAGAGCACTAGACTTCAAGAATACACAAAAAATGAAGCATCAATCTCCTTCAAGTATGTAGGTCCTTGGATCATCTGACCCAATATTATAGATCAACAAACTGATTAACTCTTTTCAACTAATTCCCTAGTAGAGTCACCAATTTGTTGGTTCCCAAATCTGCTATCCATTTGAATCCTAAAGGGCTGCCAAGCCTAATGGCCAGATTCAAGGAGAGATTTGGCCAATGAATGAGAGATTGAATTGAAAACCCTTTCTTGTCACAACCCTCATTGTTGGAGATCTAATTTATTTCAGAGTTATTTTCTAAATTAATGTTTATCAAGTAAATGACATTTTTGGATGTAATTCTATATGATAATCAAAATAATTTAATCTTCTTGATAAATAAATAATATTATGGATACTGCAAATAAATAAACAAATATTTATCAAAATTAACATCTACTATTAAGATGATTTCTTTTTATTAAAATTAAATACTTGGTGGAATAATTAATGATCATTTGCATTTTGAAGGTTAAATATCTATATGCTCATAATGTTTAATATATTTTGGAAATCAAGAAAATTAGGAAATAAAAGGGAAGAATTCTAGTTTAAATGTATTTTGAAGTCATTTATCGTTTGGGAGATAAAGAAGAATTATTTCAAAACTTATTTATTTATTAAGCAGTTTCTTAAGAAATTATATTATTGAATTAAATAAGTTTTAATCCATGAGAGTGTTATATTGTTATTTGAAAGGATTAAATTTGTTCAAAAGAATTGGGTTAGATGTTTTAATTCCATATTGATCATGAAGGGAAATGAAAGAGAGGCTAATTTAAATGCATTAGAAAATATTTATTACTGTAAAATTAATCAAGCTATTTGAATTTATAGAATAAGTGATTTGAATTATTTAAATAGACCTATGAGAATTGAGAAAATATTTATTAGCTTTAAGTAAATTGCATATCCCTATTTTTGTAGAAAAAGAAATAGAAATGAAAAAAAGAAGAGAATAATTAGAAAATGAAAAAAAATGGTATAAAGAAGAAAACGGAGAAGAAAGATGCAGCCAGACACAGAGGATTAAAAGGAAAATTTGAACTATTTCCTTGGGAAGATAGACTATGTTTGATCATACTTATATTTTTATCCTAGCCGCTTGTTCTGCTCCTGGTCATGGTTAAGTTATTTAAATTAGACATTGGTTTTTCCTCACATGGCAAAAAAAATATAGTTCCAGTCACCTTCAATCTCTTTAGCAAGCTCAGACCTCTTGATCGATCGAATAGTTTCTAAGAAAATACTAAACCTGAATGTTGTGTTGGATAGAGTAAATTAATTGTGTATGAAGTTCTGTCGGTAGATGAGTAGGGTACTTTCGCCAGCCGTTCATACTACAGCGTCCACAGACCAACCAAGCTGACCAAGTCACATCCAGCCGAATTCTAGAGCCTTCCCGACTTCTAGATTATTCACGAGGGGTCCTGTTCCAACCATCCATCATAAATATCCAGTGAACTCTATAAGCTACAGTGAAACTAGCATTTAATATGTATTTTCCTATAAATCTGATGGACACGCCTGTGGTTTCCAGCGCTCGGGTTTTACCGAGTTCTCCTACATGTTTTAATGTTTGTGTCTGTCTGTGCTTCCTTTTCTCTGTGTTCCTACTTCTTTTTCCATTTTGTATGCATGTCCAACAAAGTGGTGTAGTTGCATTCTTGTGAATAATATTAAGAGTTTTAATTTCAATTGAACGCCATCTTTAATTCAAAATCATCTGACAATTTATGTTACCACTGTTATAGAATGCTATCTCAGGGAGCAATATTATTATATATAATATGCAATGTTCTTCTTTTATATTTCTCTTCACTTTCGGTAATTCCATTATGTAGGGTTTTGAATTTTGAAAGAGCATATTTTATTTATACATCTTCAGAATGGCTAATCATTTTCCAGATTTCTTCTTGTATCATTTGAAGTTGTGAAGGTTGTATTTTCTGAATGTTAGTATAAATGATTCTATTCCGAAATAGGGCAGAACATGTTCAACTTGTTTCTGGTTGATGGATCTAGCTGGAGTGATTCATAACACTCCTCAGTAATTCATTAAGGAAAAGCCGTATTTTTAGATTTTGGAAACTGGCATGTATTTGGTATTTGAATAGTTTGTGTGTCCCTGCCCGAAGAGCAATATAATTTATCAGGTTGCCAATTGAGAATTTTTATTCTGTTGGAAATATTATGAAACATTACTTTCAATCTTGATCAAGTATAATAAAGGCCTTGATTGTGGTTAACTTTCTTCACTATTCATTTTGAATCCTTGATGTATGTGAAGATGTTGTCTCAGCATGGTGGCTCTTACTCCAGATAAAGGTTCAGTATTATTGTTTCTATTTTAAGGATACTTAGATTGTAAATTTCTTTTAGGATAGTCTGAAATCATATTACATTAACTTTAGTATTTTGGTGGTCCTTTTAAATCTTTTGCATGCTAAGGTTGTAGCCATAAGAGGATGAGCACTTTTAGATTAACACTGCTACTTATTTTGAGCTGATAATGATGGGGAGACATGCATTTAAAGTTCCTTCTTTAGTCTCATCCGAGTTTCTTTACTCTAGTATTTTTTTTATAAAAAGGATAGAAAATAGCTAAGTTAAAAGATCTTTAGTTTCTTTTCAAAAAAAAGAAAAAAGATTGAAAGATAGATGAGTAAAAGGATGCTTTTTGTTTTTTTAAGATTCCTTAGCTTTTTAGAATATTTAACATTTAGAAAGAAATCAAATTTAGTTGATTTTTTTTTTTTTTTAATGTTTTAGGTATGTTAAATATTTAGAAAGAGATAAAATCTAGTTGATTTATAAATCACATGCAATCAGTTTTAGAAAGAGATAAAATTTAAAATAAATAGTAAGTATTGAAAAATAAATAAAATAGTTTTCAAAGTAGTTCAAAATAAAGAAAATTATATAAATAAATAAAAGTGAAGGTTAGGTGAATATATGGGTAAATTCTTATGATAATAAAATATTAAATGTTAATTTTTTCAATAATTGCATTCATCAAGTTTAATTGTAAATGTTAACATAATTTAATTTTTCTAATATAATAATAAAGATATTAGTGTGAATTATCAAGGAAGATCTAGTCCTGATTGCTAACATGCAAAAGAAATTATGATGAAGAAGATCATATTAACATTATTATTGATATTATCAATTGATAATAATATTAATTAACATAGGTGATTCTAATAATATATGGTGTTTGGAAGGATACTTAATAATAAGGAGATTCACATTGAGTTAAACCTTATAACGTTATGAGTGAAGTATTAAAACCTTGTTATCATAAAAATATTGCTTGGTTTAGAAGTTTTTCTTTTGGTACGTATATCAATGAGTATTTAATTAACATTTAGTAGAATTGGTTCATCTTCTATTTGTATTTAATAAAGGACTAAGAAGTAAGCAAGTAAAATGAAATCCCATTAATTCATAGAAATATAATATATGGTTACTTTTGAATTAATCATGATGCACGTTCCCATTCTTATAGTTCGATTATCTTAGATAGGAATCAAGATACATTACTTCAAAAATATTGTATGATCATTATTATATACTGCTCACAAATTAGGTATTAAAGATTGAACAAGATAATAAATGCTTTAAATTCCAAAGTGTGTTGTATTCCATCATCTACAGTTATGTTCTACATACATTATGATTCTATAATTTTCTATAAAGTTATGTCATGGTAATTTGATAGAGAAGGCATTAACTTGCAAAAAGGGTAATTAGAGATTCACCATTCAATTCACATGACAATCAAGAATTATGTAATATTTTCTTTTTGAAAACTTGAGCTAATGGTGACTTGGCCTAGATGCAGAAGGGGATGATAGTAACGTATCATTAACCTTCATTAGTAAATACCAATGATACCCAATGGCCATTGCATGGAGGATCGAAAGAGGTATGAGTTATTATCATTACATATGAACCTTTAGATTTTGGATTCCTAATATGGCTCAATAATCATTTGCAAAACTTAGATTATTAATCAATGGTGAGTTGGTGACTTGGTAGAAATAATCTTTGCAAATAATAGAATTATTTCAATAGGTACTTATTTTACCATATTGTTTCTTTTTATCTTACCATTAAATTACTAAGTATTTTATTAGTAAACAATAGTCAAAATTTTAGGTAATCAATATTTTTGTTAGAAGAAACATTCATTAAAACAATTTCAGTTCCTTTTTGAATCAATATGTTATTCTTATCATCACATTCCTAGTAGCAATTAATTGTATCTATATATGAAGCTTTGTATCAAGTAGATCAAGTGAAGTTGTTTATTTAGTTAGTGAGTAATCTTGAGTTGCTTAAGGATCATGAAATATTAATGGTGAGTCAAGGAATTTCAAGGAGTTCAAGTGACAGGCCATGGAATATCTTCTAAAGAATTTGGTATCCAACTAGGACATATTGGGAGGAAGGTAAATATGTAACATTATATTGTGTCAATCAATCATCTTAGGAGAAGGAAAATATAATATGATTACTTAATATTGTAGTTGTATACTTTCCAAGCCGCTTATTTTTACGCCTATCAAGTTAACATGTATAACTAGTAAAGAATAGTCATGGATATTGGATATCACACATTATCTATTGTTATGATCAAGTGGCTTAAAAGGAAGTTACAAACCTTAGGGGGATCCTATAATTTTACATTACCTTTGCTTAATCTACAAATTCAGATGAGTAGATTGGGAATTACTAATGGTTGTTAGAATTTTTCCTCATTCGAGGTTCATTTAGACTTTTGATCTACTGTGATTAAGTAGTGAACTATGTTATTATAAGTTCTTATAGATTAATTACATTGTTGGAGTATATGGTCTAAGGAATTCCTTTCGGTTTCACCTAAGTGGGTGGCAACTGACGAAGTACTGTCTAGGAAAGATTAAGTCCTAGAAAGGGTTGCATACCCGCTATTATAGTACTTATATTTCTTTCTATCTATAATTAACTAAGTCCATCTATAGTCTATTTCTTGCTTCGGGTTTGGCTAGAGCCTACGCGGCTTCATGATGCCAATACGGTCGGGTGGTGAGCAAGTTTTACTCGTTGTATGCATCATTGTAAACATTTGGACCTTGACGTTGTTATTCATTCTTATTGATGTTGTGGTTAAAGTGTTATGTATTTATATTGGAAAGGTGATTCTTATATATATAAAAAAAAGGTTAGTTCAACCAAAAAAAAATATTATTAGTAGAAATTTTAGGAGTATTTGACCAAGTTATTACATTTCTCCCTTGCACTTTGGGCTCTGCGAAACTCAGGAGGGTGATTCCAACAATATACTTACAAATACTTTTTTACCAAAGTATAAAACATACTATAAACAAATGATTCTCCTTTAAATTCTTAATAGATACAATACCCTAAAGGTTTGGCTGACCTTCATGGTAATGTTTGCTTTAGACATAAGAGATATAAAGTATTAAATTCCACACATACCCACAACAAGGTAGATAAGTAAAATTGGTTTAAAATTAGAATCGCTAACAAAATAATCTCAAGAAACTGTAACATTACAATAGCAGTGTCTAATCCTAGGGTGGAGTCATTTAAAACATGAAATTGAAAACTAATTACAACATTATCTCTATCATAACTGTGCATATCAAATGATGCATTGGACCATTAATACTTGAAACTCAACTGGTCATTCTAAATAATCCCAACATATAATTGCATAAACCTCTATCTGTACTAATACCATTTAATTCATTCTTTGAATGAAAATAATAACATTAAACAAACATTCAAGGAAAAAAAAGAAGATTGTAAATAACAAAACCATTAATTTCCGATTTTCATTATTTGTGAAATACATACTGTGGAGACAACTAGTTCAAACTATCTTCTCATTTACATACAAATATGACAATGCCATGATTTATTTCTCCATTACATGACTGAAATTAATACAAAAACCTAAAACCAACACTATACATTTGGGAGCCTTTTACAAAATGGTATTCTTGTGAGACAAAGAATGAGCAACCTCCCAAAATGAAGCAAAAAATTACACTTAAGGAACAAGAAACCCTAAATGACAATCTTCATCAAACACTTGGCATACTCAGCTCCATTGATCAGTAACTACCTCTTTGCACTTCAAAAGTCTTCAATCCACACTTTTATTCATGCCTCTTGCATTTTCCCTCACATTTTCATTCCCTGTAACTGAAATTTTTGTCTTTTCTATGAAGAGACATCATTCATTTCCTCTGACTATAGAAAAACCCACTTCTTATCATTACCCTGCAGTTGCAAATATCTTCTCTTTACCGTGAAAGCCCTTTAAATTTCTCTTTCTATCTACAACTAGAAAAAACTATTCACTTGTTTCTCTTACTTTCACTCAACAACAAAAAATATTCCTTTACTATGAAAAACCCTAAGTTCTCTCTTCTCTATTTTTCTTTGCAACTACAAATAATTTTATTTTTCCTTGTGAAATCATTTTACTCTGCTTTTGTTTCATACAATAAATATTTTAACTCATTTTCTTAGGCTCTAAAATCATTTTTTCCCATGAGATTTACATTTTCATTTTACATTTTATTCTCCAACAAAGAATGTTAAAATATTTACTCGGAATTTCATCTTGAATTTTTTTGCAGCCAAAATCCTTCTATTTTTCATTGTAGATGCTTTAATTACTCATCTAGTTGTATAAAACTTTATTTGCACAAGCAACTAGAGTTTAACTTTCATTCACTTGTGAGGGCTTTTATTTATTTTTATTCTGGCCATAAAATAATTAGATGTGCACATTTTGTTTCACCCCCACATAACTATTTCCTAGCACTTGAATCCCTTCTCACTATAGAGGCATTCATTATTTCTCAGGGAAATAAATATTTTATTCAAACCTTTCTAAATATTTTGCTAGAAAAGTAAACTTCAAATATTTGCTTCAAGAAGAATCCCCATTAAAAAAATTACAGGCCCACTATACTCCCCTTGCTCCCACACGTATTCTTGTGTCGGCAGCATGAAGTTATGTGGGTTAGCAGGAAAACCATTATGAAGCCACAAAATAAAATATTTAATGTGCTAATGAAGGCCCCATAAAGTATTGGAAAATATTGCAAACCTCTAAAGACCTCCCCGCTCCCATGCCACTAATGTTGATACATCATTTTTCCTCATGGGTTGGCAAGGAAAGCTAGCCTTACACAGTGATTGGGAAAAATATAATAAAACTTGGGTGCTAGTGAAAAAATGGAGCTTCTTCAAACAATTTTTTTCATTGTAGCTACAAGCTTGGGATGTATTTGTCCATACTGGAGGCATGTTAAAAGAGCCAAGATGTTTTTCACCATGGCAGGGGTGTTTTGACAAGTGTTGGGTTGTTTTTATGGTTGTAGGCACCCGAAAAATGACCAAAAAATTGGTGAAATTGTTCCCAACACGTGAATAAGTCCAGACATCATTTGGAGGGTGAAAAACATCATTTACAACACATATACAACTTGAAAAATTTGCGCTAGAGCCAAAAACGTGATTGCACTCTGAAATCCGCTCCCTCTACAATAAAAGATCTCACAGTGATGAAATGCATTCAAACCATGTCAAAACAAGAATTATTAAATTTCATCACCAAATCCTCCAAAGTGATGGTCAAAAAAAGCTTGTGAGCAAAAGCTTTCGTGGGGAAAGTTGTCTTTAATAAAGTTAAAACATTATAAAGCTTTGAAATATTTAATATTGTACTAAAATTCCTTTATTCCCTTGCATTTTTCTATTTATAAGTATTTAAGATAATTAAAATATTTCAAATATGTGCAATTTGAACATTAGGATAATGAAAATTTTAATTTCACGTCCGGTCCAATTGGAGGAAATTCATCGTAGGAAAACTTGGACACCTAGAGTCATGAAAATTTTCATAGGGACATTATCAATTATTTAGAGAAAACCCATTTCCTCAAAACTTGCATCGCTGACTGAACCATAGAATTGTGGGTGCTATAGCTCTCTTACACTATTAGGGTTTTTCACCTAAAAGGAGAGAGATAGCCCAAAAACTTAGGTGTTTCACTCAAACTAATGCAAGTATAATGGAAATATGAATAAAATGTGCCTGGATGAGATGATGTAAATGTTGAAAATTAAAGAAAGATATTGATTATTAAGTGAAAACTAATAAAATGCAAGTTGTTGGAAAACACATTGTGATATGCGAAAAGACCTAGAAATGAATAGTAAAATTGTACAGAATGGATGAAACCTAATGTGTGTGCACCGAGATCTTGCTATAGACTAGAAATGGAAATTCTAAATGCTACTGATGCTAGAAATTTGGCCTACCATGACTCATTCGCTATTCTGGGTAAATTAGTCCTAGTTCTAAGAAACTGTCCTAGAACTTGTTTCAAACAAATGGGTATCCAAAACTATAAAACACCCTTTTTAGGATTGTTAATGTGACTCATTCCCCACTAATGGTGAATGAGTCCACTTTTTAATTTTGAAGATTCAAAATGGAAATAGGAGCCCCTCCTCATTCGCACTTCCGGGCCTCCTTGGTGTTCACTTTTCAAAGTTTGATCTTTGACACTACAAGTGAATTTTTAATGGATATTTAGACTTGGTCAACAAGGAGATGTCTTCAACAACTTTGCAATACAAAATTCAATGATTTCTAAGCCCCTAAGATTCTTAAACCTACAAACACATAAGAAGAGAAGGAGAAATTTGGATGTTAGGGCATGGGGGTTTTCCTTGGTCAAACCCCTTTTTAGGTAATTAAACCCCGAACTATTGATTTTGTTACTATGGACAACTCTTGCTCTTCTAGGGTTTTTCACCTAAAAGGAGAGCGATAGGAGCAAAAATGGTAATGGTTCATTCAAATTATGCATTGTATGATGTCCTCTAACCTAAATGAAGTTAACTAAATGCAATTGATTGATCTAAATCAATGAAAATGAATGCAAAAGTGAAATTAAAGCTATGTTTGAAAACACATTGTGATATTCCAACAATGAAGTAAATGAAGAAAATATGTATCAGACACGATGAGTTCAATCAAAGTGCACTTGGGGTGAAATATGATGAATCTATAATGTTGTGATGTCATTTACATTGTTAATTTTCAAGAAGCACTTATCTGAGGTGGAAAATTAGTCCTCCTCTTGGTGAAAAGTCACAAAACCGCTACTGGCCGGATCTAATCTCACAAATTTAGATTTTCATCTCTATGGACTCATTCACCATGTGGCAAATCAACTTTCCCAAATTTCTAAAAAATAGGAGATGTCTCTAAACACCAGATCAAATCACTGCTTGTTGGGTTGTTGAACTCAATTATGTAGGAAACAGACAAAAAACCTTCTCCAAGCTTAAATAGACTTGAGTTGACTTGAAGAACTTAGTTGACTTGTAAACCAATCTTCAACACCAAAAATATTGTCAAATTTGGCACAAAAGGCTGCAACAAACATGCAATAGGGTAAAATGGTTTAGTCAATAGGGGTTTTCCCTTGGTCAACCCACTTTTTGCAATCCAAACTCAATAAAATAATGAAATCAAAGGAATGATAACCAACAACATGAAAATGCTAATAATTTACCAAACCTTGATGATGCAAGTCTCAAGTAATGTCAATAGTCGTCTAAAGTGCTCAATAGTGTTTAAAAGATGTAAATGCTTGAATGTTTGAATGAAGAGGGTGAATAATGAACTTGATGAACTGGGGTTGAAACAGGGGTAAAATTAATTATTTATACACAATGTGCCTTAGTTACCTATTCATACCTCATCATAGGCCAACATCAAGTGTTTTTGAATAAAATCCTGAAAGGAAATTTAAAATGTTATGAATTTGGGGCCAAGGGGGACTCATTCGCCACCCATGGAAAATGGGCCCCACCTAGGCCCTGAAAATGTGTGTTAGGAAATATGTTGTATTTAATGTTTTTTGTCAAGCTAATACTCAAAACTACACTTAATTAAGCATATGCGAGCATAAAGGGGAAAAATAAAGCATTAGAAAGGGATAAATAGTGAAGATGTGCCTAGAGAAGCGTGAAAGCTTGTTAGAAGACTTTACAACACTTCAAAATATTACTTGTTGATGAATAAAAAGTTGATTTTTAAGTGAATTGTAATTAATAGAGTCTAGAAGAATGTATAAATGTCTTACAACACTTCACAACACCTTCACGAGACATCGTTCTTTGAATTTTAGTACGTAAATAAGCATGTTCAAGCCATGTTGCAACATAAAATCAGAGCAAAATAGACAAACACCATGAAAATGACAAGGGGCCATTTTTCTACATCACATTTAGCCCCCACTTTAGTGAGAGGATGAACTTGCTTCAAACTCACATTAAAGTAGCCACGAACATCGAGAAGAGGGTTTGAATGCACTTACGTTAGCATGATGGAATACAAAAATCAAGAGGGATAATCAAGCCCCTAGGATGAAGATCGTATGGCATACTAAGCACAAGAACAAAGGATCACACAAGTGTTGAGATGAATTGGATGAAGCTTTGATCATCAGTGCAACTAGTTGTGGACTAGATCTAGGTTGATTATTTGAAAAAGAGAATGTGTACTCACTCTGGGGCCGTAGAACTTTCGGATGTCCACGGGGTGAGAAATCCCAAAAAGGTAAGATACATATGTTAGTTGGTATGCACTCACAAACACAAAAGTGGTTATGGAAAAAATTCATCTCGCTCGGTGGGCTTCTTTCTCACCCATATTAAAGTTACACTCATTGATAACTTTAACAAGGCACCACAAAGAAAATTGTTCATGAAAAAAAAGATAAAGTACCATAGTCATGTAAGTTGTGTTATGCAAGGTGGCAAAAGGTGAAAATGTTAAATGAAAAAA
>VDFB02045035.1:0-21249 GCA_007258455.2 Sequoia sempervirens
AAGTAAAAACATACCAAGGAATCTCTGTAGAAATGACTGAATGCAGATAGATGGCAAGTGCTCTCAAGTTCGTAAGAACATTCATGTCACAAGCTCCTTGCCAGTATCAACGTGAAGATGGTGACTACATTGAGCTCGGGCAAAGTACAAACGGAGTTTCAAGACCTCATCCGTAGTAGTTTCAATGGTGACCCGTTACGTTTAAGTTGATGAGGTGCGATGATGGTTGATGGAAAGCGGCTAAGAAGTGATTTTAGTCAGTGTGGATGGCGAAGAGATGTTGCAGAGACATCACATCCTTCAGAAGAGTATCAATGCTCCAGATGATGAGGCAATTAACAGCTTCTTGGAAGATATGATTGCTCGAGTTGGCGATCAGTGAACTGCTAGTTGAGGCATGCGGCATTCTCCAAGGATAGAATTTTAGATCAGCAGTTAACTTGATGCCTTTTCCAAGTTAACTAGCTGTCCTCTTTTCATACATATCTATCTTTGGAGACATCTATTGCATGGTTGTATTTTTCCTTAGTTTTAGATCAGTTAATTGATGTTAGTCATTCCAATTAACTGTTAGTTATCTTTGTTTAGACATAGGAATAAATCTTGCAGATTGGCAAGACTGATTGTTAACACAAGAAGATTTTAGGGTTCCCTACTCCTGTGTTTGTCTATAAATAAGAGCAGCCTTGCTCATTATTTTCCTTAACCGTTATTGTGATAGAAAATTGCTAAGCCTTAGTGCCTGCAAGCTTGATATTCAGTATATGTTCAAACTTTTTACAATGTAATTTGGTTGATCATAAATTGTATGCTTGTCTTCTTGCTACAATCTGCTGTCCCAAATGTGTAATTGTTGTTGGAAAGCTTTAAGGAAAAAATCTTATGCCTACCTTGCTTTGATCCAAAGTCTCAAGATCTTCCAGTGTTATTGTTTTATATAATCTTTATTTCAGCCTACCTCTCAAAAGTACAATGAGTCTTTGAGGGTATTTTGAAAGCGAGTTTATTGTTTCATGTTTTACTTTCATAATCTTTATTTCAGCTTTCATCTGAAAGTACAATGAGTCTTCGGGTGTGTTCTAGAAATAAGTTTGTTTAAGCTTTGTGTTAACTAAATCATTCCCTGTTTACTTCTAAATTCTCTTGCTCTTAATTTACTCGAGAAGATAGAAGTGTCATTAGTTTAGGCCTAGTTGTAGTTGAAGTTACGAAACCAGAGAAAACCTCAACTGCAATGCAAAGAGTTTTATAACCTTGTGCTCTCAGCTAAGATAAAAAGATAGGAATTTAGTTTAGTATTTCTTTTTAGCATAATCAAAAAAAGAGGGAGCTTCCCCTCCTAATTTGAAAGCAGTCTAACTGTGCATAGCTGTCTGTTTCCAATCCGCACTCTGGAGGTGCGAATTGAAACGTCAACACATTTCAAGATACATTCTTGGTCCGGGACTGATGCTAAAGACTACCTCTCAAGGGGAGTAGGTAGTAGTGGTTGTTGGATGACATGCAGGTGTTTCCCTTTGACTATTGTCAAAAGGGGAGAGCAAAAGAGTTCAATACAGGAAAGAGAGTTGGATGAGTCTATGGCCCTTTGCCATTGATGTCAAAGGGGGAGAGAGTTAAAGTGGTTGAAAAACCATAGTGTAGAAGTGAATATGGTCTGAAGACCATAGGGGGAGAGAGTATGGAAAAGTATTGTCTCAGGAGCAAAGGAGGAGACTGATCTAGAATGCAAGTGTTGCTAGTGTTGCAAGAGAAGAAGTTTGTGAAAAGAGAGGATGACGAGTATGTTATCATGGAATCTAGCAGCGCTCAATCACGGATAACCCCAATACGAAACTTGTTCATTTCATAGTTTCGTGATGTTCAAGCACGCAAACGAGGCGAATTTCAATTCACCTCGATGTGCAGTCCAAAATCTCAAACAGTATGTTTGAGTGTTTTCCCCCATTCGTCTTTCAAAGAGCTTTGAAACGAGCATCTTCGTGAACTATCAACCCTTGAGAGTTAGTCAAATTGCTAAAAATGTCGGAGCGCTGATTTTTAGCGCTCCTACATGTGCCTTAGTCATTTTCAACTCCAAATGTAGGAGCGCTGAAAATCAGCGCTCCTACACTTTGTCTACTCTACCAAAAATGCACGAGCAGTGATTTTCACCGCTAGTGGACCTTTTTCTTCACTTTGTTTTTTACATGCAAGAGCGGTGAAATTCACCGCTCGAGCATGTGTTATGCCATTAAGTTTGCCATCATTGACGCGAACTTCGAGTGCATTTATTACTCCCTTAAAACGACTTTTAAAGTGTTTTTAGGTTAATCTAACCTCATTTGCTTTCAACTTCCTTCCCTCCTCCATCGCACTGGTTCTCCTTAGGCTCGCAACGCGTTTGGATTCTTGGTTTTCACCATACTTTCAAGCTAGGGTTTTCAACATTTTGCTTTTTCTCTCAAGTATGTCATTCTTCCTTCCTCCTTGTCACAGCATTTGCTTTCAAACTTTGTTCTTTTTATTAAATTTGTCGCCATTTGCATTTTCCTTTGTTTAGGGTTGAATCTTTTCATCTTTTGAATTCGCCACTCCCTCTTTTCAAGTCGTGCCTTGCTCTTCATTTTTGTTTTGCACATTTTATTTTGCCCTAGTCTTGATGTCGTCTCTATCTTCTTCACTATCCTTTGTCTTTCCATCATTTCTCACTAGGATTACATAAAGCGGTGAAAATTCTAAGGTGTTCGCATGTTAAAAAGAATGAAGCCTCACCGTTCGCCAAATGATCCTCAAACTCCAATTGTTCGAGCGGTGATTTTCACCACTCGAACACCAAGGTCTTCCCTTTATCATCGATGTCATGGCGGTGTTTTTATCTGCCTTTACACTTTCGATATTTTCACAACACTCCATGTAGGAGCAGCGAAAATCACCGCTCCTACATGGAGTACCTCGTTCCTTCAATGTCCAAGAGCTAAAAAAGTTCACTTGCGCATTTTTGATCTACTCTAAAACATGAAGAACATGCTCAAGCGCTAATTTTCAGCGCTTGAGCATGTTATTGAACTTCCTCCACATGCAGGGGCGCTGATTTTCAGCACCCCAACACTTTGATTGTTCAAAGTGCCAAACACATGTAGGAGCACTAAAAATCAGCGCCCCTACATGTAAATCAGCATCTCAAGATGTAGGAGCGTTGATTTTTAGCGCTCCTACACAAAAGGCAGTTTTTCCTTGAGCTTTGAAATCACTCTGTTTTCGCTCCAAACGTCGTTTCTTCACTCATGCTCCGTTTTCCGTGCAAAATTGCTCGTTCACACTTGCTTCAAATTGCCTGCTTGCCTCACGCTTCCCAATGCTGCAGTTTCTCCTAACATCTGTTGATTCACTATTTATGCAGTTTCTCTCAAGATCTCGTCAGGTGATTCCAAAGGTGATATCTTTTGATCCTGTTGCTTCTAGATGACAGCAAAGAAGCCTCCATCGTCTTCTAAGAAAGAGGGCAAAATGAAATATAAATACCAAGGTGTCTTTCCGCCTACCATAGTGATCTCAAAGGTGGACGAAACAAAGGACACCGAAGTTGGTCATCAGAACCTTGAAGATTTTGTGAAAAGAACTAAGCAAAAGCCCTTGGAAGATAGCTTGAGAGCCATTGTCCATAGCAATCTGCACCTGGTGTCCACATTCCCGACTTCTGCTCATAATATAGAATTCGTTCTCCAAGTTGCATCCCACTACATCTAAGAGAGAAAAAGTGTAATAGATTCCTCGGGACAAGTGATGATGAGACTAGACCCTAAATTCTTTGACATTGTTTTTAGAGTTCCACACATGGAACAATACACAAAGATTTCAATTCAACAGGCACAGGAGGTCTATGATTCAGATCCCAATAAGGATAAAAATTTGATTAACAGCCAGTGGTTGAAAACACCTAAGCCCACTATCTCAAGATGGCCGAAGGGGCTTCCTCAAAGTGACTTCAAAGAGGATGTTAGGGACATGATTACCCTCCTGAGCAGGGTGAAAGGCTTGCCTGAATCATCTCATTTTCAAGACTGGATGTATGAATACATTCGGATCATACGGAGAAAGAAAGCTCACATTGATTGGGGGACCCAAATGAGTGATGAAATCCATGAGCAATTGATAAATGTGCCAACCACTCTGAAGTTCTACATGACTTCTTATTTGGTGTATGCCGCAACTGTGATGAGGCAATTTCCAGGGCTCTCTACAAGGGGAACCGACACTTTGTACCTATGTATAAGTATTTTTATCAGCTGGAACTAAAGGAAAGTCTTCATCATTTCAAGAGGGTCACAGATGCCTTCTTCGCACCTCTGCTTTTCAGTTTTGACCCAACTCTTGAAAAGAAGAGAGTATCTGACGAGGCATACAAAGTGGTGAGTAAGGTCGGGTGTATCTTTTTGCACTTTCCAACTTTCACCTACATGAGGGTAGGTTGCTATTCTAGGTGTCCTTACATGTTGCCCAGATATCCCTCAGATAAGTGGATACTCATGGAGCTATGCAAACAACTTATCTTAGTTCACAAGGAACGAATGAGAATTCACAAACCAGGTTTCAAGTTTCTACTGACGATTGGTAGATATACCATTCACAATGTACAAAAGGCAAAGTTAGTTGCTGCAGAAATGCGGATCATGACAAATACAGATTTGACTTTGACTACCAGGATGTGAATAGGAAATTGAAGAAAGGTCACCGACACAAGTACCGCTTCAAGGACATATGGGTTGAATGCAGAGATGAAGAAGACATACGCAAGATGGACTTTTGCAAGCTAACCGTAGAGCAGATCAGAGATCTTGGTGTGGCCGATCTACCTGAGGATTTCAAAGATCCTGGCGACATCCTCAATTCTGCCTACGAAGAAAATGAAATTTCTAGGAGACCTTTGTCTGCAGTACAATGGTCTCAGAAGGAAAGTGTCTCCATCAAGGAAAGGCTCACCCCCATATTGTCCAACACAGAAGAATGGTTGCACAAACATGGTTTCCAGATGAAAGCCTTAGGACAAAGTCAGAAGGAGACGTACCTGGAGCAGAAGCCAGCCAACAACAGGAACTCCGCACAAAAGACAAGTATGCGGCTACTCCCTCTTATTCTCGAAGAGGCCCTAGAATCATTCACTATTGGCAAAAAGGATACACAGGCAGTTGAAGAAGAAGAGGCCACAGAATCTGAACCATCTCATGCAGAAGGAAAAGGGCCTGCTTCCGAGGAACAAGACTTTGATGAAGAAGAAGGAAATGAAAACGAGGAATCTGAAGAAGAGGAAGATTCTAAAGAAGAAGAGTCTGTTGAAGAAGAAGATTCTGCAGAAGAGCAAGAGTCTAATGAAGATGAAGGTGAACAAGAAGGTGATAAGGAGGAACTCGAGCATGACAATGAACAAACTCTATCTCCTCATGAGAATGTTGTCGAAAATCTTCCCCAAACGTCATCACCCGTTACTTCAAATGTCCCTCATACACCTTCTAATCCTACCACTCCTCCACCTCCTCTTCCTACTTCACCTTTTCCCACATCTACCATACATGCAGTGGACATTTCCATTCCCCCTACAATATCAATCGTCCTTACCACTCCTCCTACAGTCTCAAACTCTCAAACTGTTGATGTCTTGTCAAGCTCTCCCTCATCCATCCCAAGCTTGTCGTCTCCATCTTTTGATATCACTTCAAAAGCTGAATTTGACAGATTTATGAATGAATCTTTGCATAGTCAACTTGGTGTGCAGTTCACTGGAGCAATCATGATAGATACTACCCCGATTGTTACCATACCAATCATTTCTATAGAAGTGGTTGAGACGCAAGAGTTGACAATGAGTCAAGAAGTGTATACTTCCTCTCTTCCCCTTGGTTGGTATCTCAAGTATCGAAGCAAAAGAAACAAATGATCTCCCTAGATGAGCTCGATCTTGAAGAGATAGCCCCTCCAAAAGCCAAGGGGAAGAAAAAGGAAAAAGTGCACTCAAGGCTTCGTGTTGACAAGACTAGTCATAAGTTTGTGGAGATTGGTCTACCACCATAGGAGGAAGGAGATGTAAACATGGAGGACTACACTATCACGAGAGTCCAACTCAGCAAAGTGACAAATGAAAGTGCCAAGGCAGATGCACAAGTAGTCTTGGTTGTGTTGGCAGGAAGGCTTGACAAGATGGAACAAGCCCAAGATATGTACAAGCAGAAGGCCAAGCGCTATGCAGCTGTTTTGAGGAGACTTCCAGGCTCTTCAAGAAATATCCAACCCATGGCTATAGTAAACCTTGAGGAACCAACAATATGAAAGGCAGAGAAGTTCGCCTCCAAGGGTAAGGCATTGTATGATTTCATTGATGAAATTATAGAACATGGTTCACAGGGTATAGTTGTTGCGGATGAGAAGGCCACTCAGATAGCCAAGCTCAAATCAGAGCTTGATAAAGAAGAAAGTATTCTTTCCCAAGAGCAAAAAGAAATGGAAAAATGCCTATCATTTTGGTCACAAATGAAAGAGGCAAAGCTCAGTAAATTGGTGGAAGTTGGGGTAATTCCTGACAAAGAGAAATATGTGGAGGTAAGAGAATCACTCAAGCACCGCATTCAAGTGATCAAGTCTCCAATTGAAGATCTCCACCATGTACTAGAAGATGTCAAAGGACATCGTGCTATCCTAGAGAAGGGAATTAAGGAGTTACTAGGTAAGCTCCTTGAAGAAAACCGTATTTTCCTCCCGGCCAGTGAACTTTCCTAGATCTACAAGGAAGCCGTCATGAAGCAAGTGGAGGATGCATACTTTTCAAAGGCCTCAATGCATGTCATTTGTGATATATGACTAACTCTGAATAATCTCAAGACACATCTTAACAGGTGCAAGAAGATTCATTCATCTGCCAGAAGGTCAATCACAAGAGTTCACACCCTTGTCGATTACACTGTTGTTCCAGATGACACTTTCATACAGGAGTCCAAGAAGAAATATGAAGACTTTCGTACCCAAAGCAAGGAACCATGAAGACTTCTTATCTCCAGTGTTGGATGATTTTTTATGCTTTCATTTACGCATTTTGTAAATAGTTTACGACATCTTATATGTCATTTCAGCAAATGTAATTACATGTAAAATCTGAGATGTTTTCCCAAAAAGATGGACAACATTTTTTACTAAGTCAAAGTTAGGTGAAATTTTCCTAAATTAGCTCACCTAACTTTCCTAATTTTGCTCATCTAATTTCCTAGATTTGCTCTTCCCTCTCTTTTATAAATAAGAGGGAATTCTTTTGTAATCATTACCTTTAATCTTTTGCAACGAAGTGCTGCCCATTTTGAAGCAAATATATGAAACTTTGTGTTCATCTTTGTGAATCTGAATCTGATCAATAAAGAAGAAAGTTGCATACCAGACTTTCTGTTGGAATCAATTATCTTACGGCTTGATCAAATTGGTGGTGACTAGAAACTGAGATCTGAAGGGCTTTGAATAAATTTGTGTAAACTTTTTGTTGCACTCTTTATTTGAAAAGTGTTGATGTTTGAGTAACTATTGGTGAATTCTCTACAAGACTTTGTGCTTGTATTTATTCACATTGTTCGTGGAATTGTTGTGATGTATCTAGAATTCTTTGTGCTTCTAATACGACGTTTGTTACGTATCTCAAGGATCCATTGGTGAAAAGCTACGGAACAACTTTGTGCCTTCGTGAGCTTTTCTTTCTCATTTTATTATTTATTGTTATCATGTTGGTATCTCTAGGCTTTGCTTTGACAAGATAGAGATATTGGAATTACTGCTTTGTTTTAAGTTTGAAATTGTACCGAATCATAACTACCAATCGTGAAGCATTGTAAAACATATTCTTTGAAAAAAAAAAAAAGTATGAATGTGACACACCCCCAATCTCTTAATTGTAGTGTACATTTTGTAAATATTTAGTTAGTTTTACTTAGTTTCTTAAAGCAATAAGAAGGGCGACTCTCCTTTCTAAGAGGAGAGATTACATCTCACACAGATGTGGTTGAAATCTAGGTTGTGTAATCTGTTAAAAAGGGATAAAATAATTTTCACCCAACAGAGTAAAGAGTTGTCCTAGTCAGGGGGAGTACTGCTTATTGCAGTATTGATGTTGGTTGCTTTTGTTGTTGATGGTTTTTCAGAAAGCAAGTGTTGCCATCAATGACAAAGGGGGAGATTGTTGGAAGTTTGGAGATGTTGGAAGCTTGAGTTGTTTGTGATTTGCTTGGGTGTTGTCGTTGATGTCAACCCCTTGTATAATGTCATGTCCCCGAAATCTCAACATTAAGATAATAATTAAATAAGATAAAAAACATAATAAAAGTATAAATATTAGTAATTATAATTATCACAAAGATAATATTATAATTAAATTATCAAAGATAATATCGTAAATATTAAAATATGAATTCTAATCATTTTAATATTATTATAATATAAAATATAATAATTTATATTGAAAGAAATAAATGGAGCAAGCAAAGAGGTAAGGGATTAAAACAAGATAATTATGGAATATAAAATTGTAAATAATGGCAATTTAAATAATAAAATAAATACTAAAAATGTATCAAATTAATATAACACAATAAAATCAATTAATATAAATATTATCATAATTATCAAATAATTATTAAGAGATAATATTATAAATATTAAAATATACATATTTAAATGAACATGAAATATGAGCAATGTGAGTAGTTAGGCCGTGGTATAAATAGAACAGACATAATAGACATTTAGGTATAGTATTCTGGGAATGTGCAACACCAAGTGTGGGGTTGCTCTCTGAGAGATCATGGGAGACATAGAGACAGACAGGTTTGTGGGAAGAGATAAGAAATACACTTCATATTTTAAGAAGAAGAGAGAAGAGCAAAGGAATGATGATGTAAAAAGGAGATCTATCAATAGTGTGTAGAGAACAATAAAATAGAAATTAGAAAGGTTTGGAATTAGTTTTCAAAAGACAACAATCATTTCAAAAGGTTGTGTCTTTCCTAATGAATGTCTCTTTTCAAAAAGATGCATCTTCTCATTTGAATGTGAAGATATAAAAAGGGAAAGAATGAGATATATATATAGAAGGAAATAAGAGAAGATAAAAAAGGGGAAACAAAGGACAAATATAAGTCTAGGATCATAAAATTTATAAAGACAAATGGTCGATAGATAAGTAATTTATAGATATAAGGAGATAAATATAGTTTGGAGTTTGGCTTTGGGTTTAGTTTTTCTATGCTACACTTGAGTTGGAAGTTTATACTTAAAATTAGTTCATGTTTCAATTTCATACTACGCTAGGAGGTAATAACTTCATGTTGTTTAAAGAGGAGCCGTGAGAGTCAATTGTGCATTTAATAGATTTATTAAATGTTTATTGTTTACCAGTAAGGATTAGATGCCTAAAGGAGGTGAGTAATATTTTATTATTTCAAAGTAAAATGCAAAAAGGTGAAAATATCCTTTTTGGAGTTGAAGTGATTCAACTTCTTGGAATTTGAAGAGTTCTTGTTGCTTCATTTGCCAATTGAAACTTATATATTCTTGTTGTTTGAAGAGTTGATTATCTTTGGAAAAAATATAATGTTATGCTGTTGGTTTGAAATCCAGAATCTGGCTAAGGGATAGCTTAGCAAATTTACTCCACTTTTCGGGCCTGAAACTATGGTTCCCTAGGTGGTGGAATGAGAGTGTGCTTCATCCAGAAGTACATATTGAGCGTTATTGTGGAGTTTTGGTGAGATATTTTCAATTTTCATGTTGTTGGTTTTTCATGGCTGAAAGTGTTTTTTGTTGACAGCTTTTTGAGCAAAATAAATATCATTTTGGGTATGTTTGTAAAGTGGTTCTAGACCCAAGGTGACCCCTTCCACAAGATATTGGAATTTATTTCCAAGTCTTTGATTTTTTATTGCTAAATCGCCCTTCTCAAGAGCCATACCATCTGTAGAGCATTGGGAATTGTGTCATAAATTAATGGATGATGTTTGAGGTTGTTTCTTCATTTTGTCATGGGTGCCTATCCTCCAAAGGTTCATTGCACTTCGTTTCATACCATTCGGAGGTATTTTGGTGAAGTTATGAGCATTTAATTAATTCTTATAGTTGTTGGTTATTCATTTCCAGAATTGCAACAGACTTGTTTCAGTTTGAATTTCCAGACCTTTCTTCATCAATAATTGCTACTATTAATCATGGAATCATTCAGTATCTTGGTGCTTTGAAAACATTGTAATATTGATGTAATTTGCAGATCTCTTTCTATATTGTGGACTATAAGCGGTGGTATTCCAGTCCTTTATTGCTTTTGATTATTTTCTATCTCATTAAGTACTGGTTTGCAGCAATGGATAAAGAACATTCTAGAAGCTTATCTCTCTTATTTGCAGCTATTTCTATTCATTGTAAAGCTAGTTAATAGTACTAACGGCTATTTCATTTTATTGCTACAATTTATACTTGATTACACTCCCACAATTGAGTGGTTGAGTTTTAGAATAAACATTTTTCTTGATTGTAAATTCCCCCCACAAAATAAGTGGTTGTGTGGACTGTTTTCCCCCCACGAAATAAGTGGAAGAGAGGATTTAATGGTTGGCTTGCCGCCTTAATAATGTAATAATCTCACCCACTAAATAAGTGGAGTATTCCCACTACTTGTGGATGCCTGCATCAGCAGATGAATTGTACTTTCAATTCAGTTTATACCTAATGATCCTCTGACCATATGGTATCACCTCGCCCACATTGGGATCTTGGTGAACATTCTTGGTTAGAGTTACTTTCTATGCTGATTTGCATTTGAAGCTAACGCTAATCAGTGATTGGTTGCTGATTTGTGTGTTAAATTTTGGGGAAAAAGTTAAGGGGAATATTTCATTGTTGGCCTGACTTGTGTACGGGGAGATTGTTGTAGTTGGAAAGTGTTGCATGTTGCAAATGTTGTAGATGTGTTGCAAAGATGTTAGTAACGTTGTTGATGAAGTTGGTTCACTTGGTTTCCAAGTGCTTTTGAGAAAATTTGAATAAAGGAGAGTTTAGTGTGACAGAGTGGTGTTCAGTGTTTTGCTCTGCATTTCTTCATGATTGAAGATATGCTCATATGGTTTGGACGCAACGATCAGAGGTGTTCAGAGGTGTTCAGAGGTGTCATATCCAAAGTTTTAGGTTTTGGATCGTACTATGTGTTTGATAGTATGTTTGTCTGGTGAAACAGGTTGTCTAAGAGAAATGAGATTGCTCCACATTTCTTCGTAGTGAAGGTTCTAGTGTTGCAGATCTGGGAACGTGCTTATATCATTTGTATCTACCTTCCTTTGAAGTTTCATGTGCTGAGTTGTTCTACAAAGTTGTCTAGTGTGTTGGATGTTTGTGCCAGTATGTTTGGTTGCACAAAATGAAGGTGTTATTGAGTTTCAAGTGGTTGCAATAGTTGTGCAAAATATTCTGATGATGCTGGAATATTTTGAGATGTTGTATGGATATTGTGGAGTGTTGTTATGTGGTCCGCAAAGTTGTTTTTGGACCTGGTTAAGCATGAACTTAATTGTTAAGGGCATTAATACAGGTTTGGAAGACTTGGCGTGTTAGTGCTAATTGTGGAGGATGATTGTTGTTTGTGGAAGTGTTGAGAAGTGTGTCGGTGTAGATTTGGATCCCAATTAAGTAGTGGCGTGGTTTGGCTTCATATTTTTACATTGTAGAAGTGTTTGGTGCCGACCTATTTGATGTTGGACGGTTCCTTAAGGCCGACCTAATTGAGATTGTTTTAGGTGGTAATGGTATAAATGCAAGGAGAATTGTTATGTGGATCAAGAGCAGAGTGTGTGATGCAAAAGATGCAAATGTGGTCAAGTGTGATGATCTGAGTGCGAGCCTTAATGCCTATGACTTCCGGATGTAGTGAGCAGAAGGTGTCTACATTTCAGTCTGTTTGATGAGTTGTTTGTGCTTCAATGAAACTATACCTTTGGCATATGAGAGATGCATTGTTAGCAATTCATATTGGCAATGAGCCAACCTTTCTTCTATTCTTCTTTTTGTCTGGACAGTGAGTCCTTTGGCAATGAGCCTTTATTTATCTTTCTGGACAATGAGCTCTTCGCATTGAGCCTGATTGTATTTGGTGTTGCAATTCATGTATTAGTGAGCTAATCCTCACCATGGTTTTTCCCTTATTGGGTTTTCCATGCAAATTTGGTGTTCTTATGTGTTTGGATGTGTTTGCATTGTTGTTTCACATGTTTACATTCTACTAATGCATGACAAGGGTTTAATGGTTGTTAAGGGTTTAAGGGCTAATGCAGATTTGAATGTTAATGAGGGTTTTTGATGTTTTAAAGTATACAACTGATTCACCCCCCCCCCCCTCTCAGTTGTCCTATGCTAACAAACTTCACATTAAAATTAAGCATAAATCTCAAAAAACTCCAAACAATAAGCACACCTATGAATCCATTGGCTAGGAGGGTTTCCATCCCCAAAACCAATCTTTGTATTAGGGTTTTTTTCCTAGGCAAGAAAAATGAACAATTGCTCAATCTTCAAGCTAGTTTTTAGGAAAATGAAATGTCAAGAATGAGTTTTTCTCTTCAATTCTCCTCTTCATACACTTTTTTCGAAAATAATAAAATATTAATCATTTTCCCACCTAAGTGACTATAATTTAACTTTTATATTTTGGGTCCCCATAAAGTCACTTTTAATTTCTACCCAGCTTTATAATTAAAGAATTAATTCAATATAAGTTGATCGAACTTTAGACAACTTAATTTAATTAATAAAATACTTTTTTTCCCTCCCAATTAGCCTACGGGAATTAAGATAGATTAAGGGTTCCTATTTGGCACTTATGCTTGTGAAGGGGACATTACATAGATTTTTTTTCATGAATTTTTGTACACTAAACTCAAAACCCAGAGTTAAGAATCCAAGTAAAACCTTTTTGAACAGGCCTCACAAAGATCTTCAAAGCAGACTAGGAAAGCTCACGGTTCCTTTGCTTGATGGGTCCAATAAAATCTCAACAAAAACTTGAATCCAAAAGTTGAACACATACTTTTAATTGGGTGCAATGTATAAGGAAGATGCAATGAAGTTTGCAATCATTCACTTTGAAGGAATCACACATGAATGGTGGTACCACCATTTAGTTACTCAAAGGAAAAACCATATCACCACCAATGAAGATTTTATAGGAGATTAGTCAAGTGATTTGAGAGGCAAGACCTTGAGGAGCATTTTTGAGAACTTGCATAGCTTTGTCATCACGACTCCGTGGAGGCCTATGTGGCTGATTTTCAAAGAATAGCAGTGATGATACTTAATATATGCTTGGTCTTTCTTTTCACTGAATGACTAAAAGAACCCCTTAGAGGCCTAGTTAAGGCTTTTGAGCCCAAATCATTGCAAGCTGCCATTAAACATTCTTTAACTCTAAAGACCAGTACACCTAGCTGACATTTCCAAGGGTCAATGTTTAAAGGAACAAATACAAGGGTGTTACAGTAGTAGCAGCAACATCAAGGAATACCATATCGATATTTTCTATAGAAGCTAGAGGCAGCCCCCTCTCAACCTAATAGGCCACATGGAATAGAGTAGACATTTAAAAATCAACGCTCAAGAGTTATGACCTGCAATGAATTGCAAAGGAGACAATTATTTAAAGAACCCTAGAATTTGACACATAAATGCTTGGGAAAATGACAAGTTCATTTGATGGAGGTATATTCAAATGATGAGGGAGAGCTCAAATTATGTATAGAAGCACAATGTGGAGAAGGATGAATTCTAACCAATAGGTATAGGGATAGACATTATACAATCACCTAAAGAGGGAACACAACTACCTACTATTGCTTCTTTGTTAGGAGCATTGAGCTACCATTCCTTCCAAGTTAAGGACAGCATTGGAGGACCACATCTAATGGCACCCATTGATGGGGAAGCAACCCATAATTTCATTGATCAAAGTGTGGCATCATGTTTCAAATTGAAAGTTGAAGAGTTTGCAGGGTTTAAAGTGGCAATAGCAGATGTCTACTCCTTGGCCTACAAATGCGTGATCATATAGTTACAAGTAGTGTTGGATGGTCATACTACAACCCATGACTTTTATGTCATTTTGCTTGGGGGAACTCACATGATTCTAAGTATCTAATGGTTATACTCATTAGTAGAGTTCACACAAAACTACCAAACGATGACACTTAGCTTTGTGGAGGGAAGACAAATGAAAGTTATTAAGGGGTTACAAATGTTTCAATACAACAAGTATCAACTCATCAAATAGAGAGGATTTTGAGATAGGATCAAGTAAGTTGGATCATAAATATCTCCACACTTAAAGGGTTAACTCTAGGTACCAAGGACTTCGGGGTGAATGAGCATCCTCCAGATATCCAAAATTTGTTGGATAAATGTGTTTTTTTGTTTGAGGATATGCCTATAGGACTTCCACTAGATAGGGGATTCCAACACGCTATTGAGTTGGAACCAAGGATGAGGCCTATCATTGTGACTCCTTATCATCATCCTCATGCCTTCAAGGATGAGATAAAGAGAACAATCGAGGAGCTACTGAAATTGGGACACATTAGACCTAGTACAAGTCCTTTTGCATCCCCAATGGTATTGGTGAAAAGAAAGATGGAACACTCAGGATAACCATAGATTACACGGATCTAAATAAAAAACCGTCAAGAACAAGTACCCCATACCTCATATTGATGACTTTCTTGATGAATAACATGGGGCAGCATATTATACATAAATTGATTTGCAATCTAGGTACCATCAGATAAGAGTTAAACTTGAAGATTCATTCAAGATTACTTTTTACTGTCATTATGAGCACTTCGAGTTTTTGGTGATGCCTTTTGGACTTGCCAATGCACCAACCAGTTTCAGTCAGCAATGAATGAAATTTCCAAGACTGACTTGAGGAAATTTGTGCTAATACTCTTTGATGACATTTTTATTAACAATAAGACATGGGAGGAACACATGAAACACATGGAAATAGTGCTAGCCATACTGCAGCAATGAATCTTTGTTTGCCAAGAAAAGCAAGTGTGAGTTTGGAAAGCAGAAAATTCTATATTTGGATCACATAATCAGCAAATCAGTTGTAGATATGGATCACATAATCATCTCAAACTTTATCAAAAGACCAATCAATCACACACAAAAATACCTCAGAAACCACAACACTTAATTACCTATGCAATGAAGCACATCCACTTTTCCTTATCACAAATGTTCCCCATCTATCAAACACACAATTTACCTTAGGTTCTTATCTAATGTCCCATTTTGGCCTACACTCTTCAATGGGATTTTAGCCCTATTTCCAAAGGAATCCATTAAAATTTCAAAATTTGAGAGTGGAAAATTAGGAGTTTCCTCTTTCGGATATTTAGCTCGGTTAGGCATTGGAGGGGGATGTTTATGCGGACTTCTTTATATGATTTGCTATTTTTGGCAAGTCTATCTCTTTTTGGCGTTATCATCTAGCGGCGTGATTCAATCGCTGGGGTTAATTATTTCGGTTGGCTATCTGTTTTGATGTGAACACTATTTTATAGGTTAGCTGTACATGCAAGTCAATTTTAGCTGATAGCATCGCCAGTGACTCTCAGCTCAAGTCATCTTACTATCCATCAGTTCCAGGTATTGGCGTGGTTTTGGTTATCTCCATGGTGAGTTTTATACTTAATTAAATTTCATGTTCCTGGTTGTACCCCGCCTAGGAAGCAACCTTCATGTTATTTTAAAAGAGGGCATTAAAGAAGTCAGGTATGCATTTAATAATTTGTCTAAATGCTTTATTATGCAAAGTAAAAGAAAAGAGGTTGAGTAATATTATATTATTTCAAAAAGTAAAATGCAAAAGGTGGCATCCCTTTTGGAAGTTGAAGTGATTCAACTTCTTGGAATTTGAAGGGTTCTTGTTGCTTCATTTGCCAATTGAAGTTTATATATTGCTACTGTTTGAAGAGCTGATTATGCATATTTTTGAAGAGCAAAGTTACGCTGCTGGAATGAATCCAGAATCTGACTAAGGGAAACAGCAAATTTACTCCATTCTTGAACTGCAACTATATGGTTCCCTAGGTGGTGGATTAGGGAGTGTGCTTCATCAAGTACATGTGAAAGGTATTGGAGTTTGTTGAGATATTTCCAGTTTTTATGTTGTTGGTTTATCATGGCTGAAAGTGATTTTTGTTGACAGTTTTTTGAGCAAATTAAATATCATTCTGGGTATGTTTGCAAAGTGGTTCTAGACCCAAGGCGACCCCTTCCACAAGAGATTGGAATTTATTTCCAAGTCTTTGATTTTTTATTGCTAAATCGCCCTTTTCAAGAGCCGTACCATCTGTAGAGCATTGAGAATTGTGCCATAAATTAATGGATGACTTTTGAGGCTGTTTCTTCATCTTGTCATGGGCGCCTATCCTCCAAAGGTTCATTGCACTTCGTTTCACGCCATTCGGAGGTATTTTGGTGAAGTTATGAGCATTTAATTAATTCTTATAGTTGCTGGTTATTCATTTCCAGAATTGCAGATTTATATCAGACTTGTTTCAGTTTGAATTTCCAGTCCTTTCTTCATCAATAATTGCTACTATTAATCATGGAATCATTCAGTATCTTGGTGCTTTGAAAACATTGTAATATTGATGTAATTTGCAGCTCTCTTTCTATATTGTAAGACTGTAAACAATAGTACTATTCCAGTCCTTTATTGCTGCAATTATTTTCTATTTCTCACTTTAAGTACCCCTGGATGGTTTACCGCCAGTGTGGATAAAGAACATTTCCGGCATATATCTTTCTTATTTGCGGTATTCATTGTAAAACTGATTAGTAGTACTAACAGCTATTTATTTTATTTGCTGCAATTAGTTTAAATTTCATACTCCCACGATTGAGTGGTTGAGTTCAAATAATCATCTTTATTTAATTGTAATTTTCCCCCCACTAAATAAGTGGTTGTGTGGATTGTATTTCCCCATTGTAGGCAGTGAGGGATTTAAATGGTGACACACGCCTTTAATAATGTAAATCTTACCCAGACCGACGTTGACCTTGCTTGTGGATGCATCGGCGTGGGTGTAATTTCAGTTCGGTTTGACCCTGTGATCCTCGACCGCCATGCTATCACCTGCCAGCCCACATTGGGATCTTGAGTGAACATTTTGGTTAGAGTTACTTTCCATGCTGATTTGCATTTGGAGCTAACGCTAATCAGTGATTGGTTGCTGATTTGTGTGTTAAATTTTGGGAAAAAAATTAAGGGGAATATTTCATTATCTTTCTAGACACAATGCAGATTCTCCACTACATCCTCAAGATGCCCATGCATTAGACACCTAGGGTAAAAATAAAAAAAGAATCCCTCATTTTCCAAGGCAACCTGCCCCAACTTGGAAATTTCAACCTATTGTTTCCTCTTCAACTCATTCTTTCCACCTCCTTAGGTTTGTCTCCAACAATCTACCTTGAGCACTACTTTCACCCCTTTCATATGTTATTTTGTTCCACATATTGTCCTCCACACTAACTACCCATGGCATTTATTCAATCACGGACCAATTTCCATTTCTATCAACCAGTCCCCTCACATTTGCTAGCCTCCTTCCTCGCTACTGCATTTCTTTCCATTTGTCCTTAAATAACTGCAAATTCCTCAATGTGAATCCTTATCCTCTTGTCCATCTATCCTATTCTCTAGACTGCTTCATTTTGATCACCTCATTTCTCACCACCAACTATCTGCACTACTTTTGTATTTGTGGTGCAGCCACCCATTCCAGCAACGCCGCACATCTTTGGAATCAATGCATATCACTCCTCCCTAACACACACACCTTCACTACTATAAAATTGTCCCTCACTTTGCCTCAAAGGCATCAACTTGTGCTTTCGGACCATCCTTTCATATGGTATAAGTGTTAGCTCTCTCATCATTCACCGCATCTCTATCAAACAACAAAGGCCTCCCAATAGAAAATGGCACACACCATTAGCACAACATCACACAGCAACTCATCATGGTACGCTTCAATGCTGAATCTCACCCAGCATTATTCCTCCAAAAAATGTTGCTCTCCTTCTTGCAACCAACCATGTCAATACAAGCACAAATGCCTCATCCTCCTTAGCCCCAACTTATCCACCATTTCCATAGACATCAAATTGTTTGTGTTCCCACTATCTACCACCACATCATAGCATTTACCACCTGCCTTACATCAAGTCCTAAACAAACTCTTCCTCTAAGCCAGTTCACATCTTCTATTGCACGATGCACCTTAGAGCCCTCCATGAAACCAACAAATCCCCATCCTCAAGGTCCCTCTCCGAAGCAGGTGACCTCTCATCACCTAGTACAACTCTTTCATCAAACATTTTGTGTCCTTCCTCGCCACAACTAAAATAGGTTCCTCTAAAGAATTTGTCTTTTCCTCTCATATCCTCTTTTGTTTTGCTAATAATATCCTCCACGCTCCTACTAATGTTCTCTACAGTAGGTGTCTTCTACTCTTTAATCTTTGTAGTATCTTCCACCACCATCTCTACCCCTTCAATAGCTGCTACAATCCTCTCTCTTATTGTCGTAATAGCTCACATCATATTCTTTCTCTCTGCAGTACTAGTTAACCCTTGTTAACCTCTTGGGCTTGCTCCCCTATTGTTGTATCTCATCTAGTTGCTCTAGTTCTTCTCTTATCTTCCTCTTTTATAGCTCCACCTATCCTCTTGCTTCCGATTCAACTTCTTCTCTACAGTGATATCCAATTGGTAGGCCTCCTCTATAGTTTGGATATTCCACATATCCAACTCCTCCTAGATGGATTCCCTCAATCCATTGGCATGCTTCACTACCTTCTCAGTCCATTCTCAACCTTTATTACTCAATGTACTCTTTCACCATAATCTATCTTTATCACAAATTGTGCAAGTCCTTCAACAACTCCAACTAGTAATTGGTCGGACTAAATTTGGGCTTGATCTTTAGCTTTTCCACCATTCTATCCCATTTTGCAATGCAAGGCTTCCCCATTCTATTTCTTTCCATCTAAAACTTCTTCCACCATATCACCACATGGCCCTTCAATTCAGTCTTTGCAAATTTTACCCTATTTGAGTCCACAATATCCTCATATTCAAAATATTCCTCTAGATCTATGATCCAATCTATCAATTCCTCAAGGTCCAAATTCCCAAAGTAGTTTGGTATGTCCACTTTAGTCTTCTCTTCCCACTAATTCCACAAGATCCACTTCCTCTTTCCCATCATCACTCTCCTCAACCCTAGGGTTAAGGTTCCTCCAATTATCTTGCTCCAATGCATTTATTCTACTCTACATCCCCTTCAGCATCTAAATCATTTGTTCCATTCTTCTTGCAACATTCAAGATTCCTTGCCCTCTCTTAGGCAGCATCTTGACATCCTCTCTTGGTTGACACTTTGTCCACAACAACCTCTTGTAAATTGCCTCAAGATCAGCACTCTATTTACAAACCTCTTGTAGACTACCTCTTCTTGTAAATCTTATTTGATTCTTGCAAAGTGCAATTCACCATGGCACATTTCCTCATATTCTACTTACACCTTGATTTAAACCAGCCTTGTCATTTGACAAACTCGTTATGAACAGCCGCATCAACAAGGTGTGCTCACACCAACACCAATACAAGTCCAAGATCAACCTTGCACTGACATTGTCTAATGCAATCATGTCCACAAGTTCCCAAGGACCATCCAACTATGCAACTCACATAATTAAACACAAGTGAAATAGAAACACACTGCAAGAATCACACAAAATATTCCCTGGTAAAACACTCAATGAGGGAAAAAAGCAACATCCAAAAGATCTCTTATTTTATTGCTTTTATAAACATGATTACAATCTACCACAATGGCTTTTCTCACATACATTAACACAGCTTGGAGACACCACTTCCAAACTTTCCGCATAGGCTACAACATAATAATACCGGATCCTTACATGACCCATTCACATTTTCATACCCCACGGAATACTCTTTGTTGACTCACTCACTTCTTGGTCCTTGCTCCCTTGCTATTGTTGCACTTACTTGTTACCCCACTGTTTTTATTTGCCTCTTCACTTGCATCTAATTGTACTGCAATCTCGTATTTATACCTTTCTCCAACTTACCAAATAGTTTATGTTAGCCTCAAGATGGCACAAAGTCAAAAACCAAAATGAAACATGTAATGTCCCCTTCTCATCAGTGATCTGTTATGTCACTCATCAGCCTATTCCGGAAGCCTGTAGGCTCATTTGAGGTAAAATTAGGGTTTCCAGTTCTGAGGTTCTATGGCTTTTCAGGGAATTTACTATTTATAGTAAATTCTATTTTTGGCAGTATGTTGATTGTCATCTTTCAGGACTTCATTTCCAGTTGGAGCAATTATCTGAATTCAAGTTATGGCTTCTAGAAGTTTTATTTGGTGATTTTCTTAAATAAAGGCATTAATGTTTTAAATTACAGTTGACCCCTTGGCCTAGGAGAATAACTTCAAAGTTGTGTTTAAAGGTGGTCATGAAGGGGGACGCCTTCATATGCTTTAATTATTATTCAAAAGTTTAAATGCCTTGGAAAAAGGGACGCCACACTTTGAGGAGATGGTTTTAATAAATAAAGTGAAATTATATTCTTGAAAAAGGGACGCCACTTGAAGGATTAATTGAAATTGGAAATTTGAAGAGTTTCATGTGACTCTTGGCGTTCTTTCTGGAGGAATTGAAGAGTCTTCTACTCTTCTATAAAATGAATGATTTGCTTCAGCCTTGGTATCCATTATGCTATCATACTGTTATGCTGTCAGATTGACAATTGAAACTTTGCTTCGGGGATGCTACCTCCTAGCCAATTAACCAATTTCGTGTTTGAGATACAACACCTAGTTGGTCTTTGCTGCTTCTCATCCAAACTAGCAGATTGAGCTCGATCGTGGAGAATTTTTCGAGATTTATCAATTTTGGTATTGCTGGTTCATCTACAGCTGAAGGTGATTTTGATTCATAGCTTTTTTTCCAGTTTGATTTTGGTTCTGGGTATTTCATCATTCCATTTGTTTACCATGGGCGATTCATCATGCCAATTTTGAGAATTTTTAGTTGAGAGTTTGTTTTTTAAAGAGAAATCGCCCCTTCAAGGAGGGTCGTACTTTTCTAGAAGTGCCTTGGGATT
>VDFB02045036.1:0-24728 GCA_007258455.2 Sequoia sempervirens
TATTCCACCACTGAGCAATTTTAAAACACAAATCAGGGTGGCTAGTCCGCATCTTCTCAAATCTGAAAGGAAAAGCCTTTTTACGACCAAAAGGTTCAACATTCAAGGAAATAGGGAAGTGATCCGAACCAAGCCTAGTAAGAGTAGACAAGGAGCAAGCATAAAAGTGCAACTAGTCTAAAGAAATGAGAGCTTGATCCAATTTAACTTGTATCAATGCATCCCCGGTACGCCTATTGGACCAAGTGTAGGAAGCTCCCCCTAAATCTAGATCCAACAAAAGATTATCATTAATAAAATTCATTAGGTCAATCTGATTATCATCAGCCACCTAAGAACCCCCACACTTATCAACATCATTCAGTGGGGTATTAAAATCCCCCATCACTTGATAGTTCTGAAAAAAAAATTGAGCCTTAAAATTATTCAACCTATCCCAAAAACTCTTACGAGAGATTTTCGCATTAGGAGTATAGATATTAGATAAAACCCAAGAGAAATTTTCCCTGAAAAAAAATGAAGTAGCAACATGATTTTCAAAACAAAAAACTCAATAACAACAACCACCTTAGGATTCCAAAACATTACCACCCCACCAGAAGCACCATCAGAGTCAACAGCTTGACAACCACAGTCCTTAAAAAACTTGTTCTTAATCTTGTCAACCTTCTCAATGCTCATCTTAGTTTCCTGAATCAAAATAATATCAGGCCGATCTCTTACAATATTTGCAAGAAGATCCTATTTATGAGGATTATTTAATCCTCTAATATTCCAAGAGAGGATCTTCACAAAAGATTCTCTGAGGGACCATTCAGGCCCATCTCAAGTAGAGTAATCTGTGATCCATCAACAATATCACATTTGCTTACCCTCTCCCTTACTTTTTGCAAAGAAGGCCTTCCTCTACCCCTTGTTTTTGAACCACAATCCAGCTTCAAGCAATTTCTAGTAGCCATCCCCAACCCAAGAAGATTTGGATTCTTCTTACTCTGAGACTTAGAGGCCGAATGATACTAATCCAGGGCTCCTCCTCTTGAGAAGAACAATTATAACCATCAATGATAGAAGAGGTGAGCACTAGCTTCTTAGCAACCAAATCCACTAGTGGTTCAATAGAGGATAGATCCTATTTACCCACAACAGAAACCACCAAAGGGGAAACCGAATAGTCCACCTTGGAGGTTAGCAACAGCTCCTCAGAGACCATCTTCAGAGGGGTCACCTTCACCGGCTCAATGACCACTAAATCCAATGAGTCAGCACCACCCTCCTCCACCAGATTAATCATCCACTCAACAACACACAAAACCTTCACCCCATCCTCCTCTGAAGGAGCTTCCTCAACCAGGCAAGAATAATGAGAAACGTCAGATTTACCAAGAGAAGGATCCTCAGTCACCACTGCCTCAATAGGCTCAGTAGATCCCTTTTCAAAACCAACATCATTGCGAAGCCCAACCTCCTTCCAAACTTTGGCCTCCTTAAGAGGGATTGAGTTCTTTTTAGGAGAAACCACATGCTTCAAAGGACACTTCTTCGCCCAGTGCCCCACCTTCTTGCAGTGGAAGTAGGAAAAAGGGATAGATTCAAACTCAATCTCTTGCTCCCACACACCCAACTTGGAGTTGATCTTTATCATCAAAGGAAGATCTGTAGCCTGGTCCAGAATCACATAAAGCCGAGCATAAAAAAGCCTACACCTTGAAGCAGTAAGAATATCAATCGAAAGAAAACATCCAAAATTAGATGCTATGCCTTTAAAGACCTACTCATCCCATAATTCAAGAGGTAGCCTAGGAAAACGAACCCACATTGGAGCTAAGTCAGAGGAACAAGAGCTCAGGGAGAATCCCACCTCCCATTTCTTCAACACCAGAGTAGATTTTCTAATAATCCATGGCCCCCCCACCAAAACTTTCAACAAATCCTCATCACAAGTGAAAGAAAAGGAGAAGAAACCCTTTGCAAGGGCCACAATCTCAACTTGGCCTTTCAAATGCCTTTACTAGCATACGAACCATTTCAATATTAGGTCGAGGTCCTAGAAACTTACCAACCAACAATTGCTCCATGGAAAGGATTCCTTTATCAATAATGCAATCAGACACCGAAATTGAATAATCACCCGCTAACAAGTTTGCAAAGAAGTCCACAGGAGGTGAGGAACTTTTCTCCTTAAGTCTAACACCGAATAAAGTTGACCATGCCTTTCCATCCACTGAGGAAAAATTAGTCTTAGCAGCATCAGAGATGACAGCTTCCTCAGGAGCCACAACCTTAGACCCCACCTTGTCATAGGAAGTACCATCCTAACCCAGGCCTCCAGAGGAAGAAATGACATGTGAGACACCCAGTAGCAAGGACCCACAAGATGTCCCATCTATTAAACCACTGTCAGCCAAATTTCCAACGTCAGCCTGACCTCTGCCATTAACGCTAGACCCTGGAGCAAAGATTCCCGCCTTGTCAAATTTTGAAAAATCCTTACCTTCAACAACACCACCCGACAACACACCCATTCTCCCCCGTCGTAACTAGTCTTGTTTGTTCTTATTTATCAATGTTAAATGTAGTGATAGATGGATTAATATATAATCTATCAAAAGTAGTAAATGTTGTGTTCACATATATAACAATATTAAGGTTTTTTTTGGATTCAGATACAAAGTCAATATAGAAGCAATCTTAATAGTCTAATATGTTATGTTTTCAATTTTATTTTATTGATTTAAAAAATAATAATATATTTTAGTGGAGTTCTTTTTTATAGTTTATAATATCAATATGTATAGATTTATGGATTTTACTGTATAACATTTACTAACATCAATGTTTTGGATCATATTTCATGATATATCATTAGGATGTGATTTATTATTCATCATTAGGGTGAGATTGAGTTAGAGTAACAAATGTCAAAAATTAGTAGGACCAGGAGACTTAAATAGATACTAGGAGGGGGAACCAATCCATCAAGAAAATAAAAGAAATTAGTTAGATAACCCTAAGAAAAAGGAGAGATAAAAATGGAATAAAAATTGACAAGTTGAGGAAGATTGAAAATGAATTTTTTTTAGAGAAATCAAATTCTTGAAAGAGAAAGAGATAAGAGTAAGTTTAGGAACATAAAAATGAAATATGTTTAAATATTATAATTTAAACTTACTCTTATCTAGATTTCTCTTTCACATTTTTTGATTTCTCTATTAACTTTTTTTTATCATTTTGGGTCTTCCTCAATTGTCTATTTTCCTTCCATTTAAATTATCTATCCATTTCTTCTTAGGGCTAGATGGAAAATTTGTTGTCATTCCTTGTTGGATAGGTTCCCTCTCCCTATATCTATTTAACTCTCCTAATATGCTTCTAATTTCATTCATTCTCTTCTCTAATTCAATCTCATCTTGATGATGGATTATGGAAAATTATCATAAACATTCTCAATCTCATTTTAATGAGGGATAATGGAGTATAATATGAAATGTTGATGTTAACTACAGGGTGTGAAGTTATTAGATATGCCATCAATCCTTTGGATCAGATAATTCACCTGTAAGCCTTGGAGCAGGAGCATTTGTACATTTGTAAATGTAGATTTGTTGTTGCATGGAAATATGTAGGTGTTATGTTAATGAACTTTGAAAGCAACATACATCTTATTTAAATCAAAGATATAAGATTTTTACAGTTTGTATAGATGAAAGATTGTTTTTTAGAGTCTTTTTGTATGTGAATTTTGTAATTAGTTACTAAACCATATCAATTTTCCCAAACAACTAAACATGTGTTAAGCCATAGCTTTCAAATACATAGAACAAGATAGAAGTACACAATAGATTTGTTACAGGAAAAAATGAAGATAGTGGTAGAGAGAGATAAAAACTATGTGTGTCTCATGATTTATTCATCATTCTCTATTTTTTTCATCATTCTACTCTATTTGATTCAAATATTAAAAAGCACTGCTGACTTCACATAGAGAAATATCTTGTAGTAGAAATGGTTCATACCAAATAGACTGCTAGGAAATCTTTGCAGGAAACGACAGATATTTACAAGCAAAAAAAGAGTGGCAAACTCTCAAAAAGACTATTGAAGGAAAAAACGTTGATGGGGAAGGATGGCTTGGAGATGACGAATGTTTCTCCCATGCCATGACCAGAATCAGAGATGAAAAAGCAGAGTTGAAGCAAGTTGAAAAGGTTCATGCACATATCGTAGCGGACTTAGCTAGTCAACCATCAACCTCAAAAGAAAAACCAATAGAACCAACTTGTTCTAGATCTGTATTGATTGGGCATAGTACTAGCAATCTACTAAAAAAACTAAGAGGGAAGATGATCACATACGTGTGCATCATCAAAATGATGTTATTGTCATTAGCTCAGATGAGTCGAAGGAGTATACCACACTCAGTCGAAACTAAAAGTTAAACATGTGAATTTTTTGTTTGTTTAACTTACGACTATGTGAGAGACCTTACACTCTTGTAAATGTATGAGTGTGTAATGCATTGATGAAAAATTATGTATGAAAACCTGAAGTTCAGTGGCATGAAAACTAATTTAAAACTATTTATTTCAAACTAAGATGGGATGTCACATAGGAATTCAACTTAATCCACCAATGGGTGAACAATCCAATCACACCTCTTATGACATAATATTTGCATGATCATGTTATTGAACTATGCTTTGAAAAAAAATGAAACCAATTACATGATGTTAAATTGGTTATGTAAAACATATATTAGGAAAAACACAAAAAAATAAAATATGCACAATGAAATTATGCAAGTACATGTTTGAAACTCTTGGCTAATGATAACCTGATTTGTTTCATTTATTCATACCTTCTTTTATTTCATTTTTTAGTGTTGTTATGTCTTTTAGGCATTTGGATCACTCTTACGATCTACATTTACAAACGACCCATTTGCTACGTTAGAAGAAATGTCATACCAGGTACTTGATTACATGTCATGGAGTCCTCTTACATGATATTTGAATTTTAATAAAATACTTGTATCATTGATTAGCATTGTTATGAGTTGTATACATTTAGACCGCTATTATCATCTACAAGTACATACAAGCATCTTTCAATGTTACAAGAACTTAAATTTCAAGTACTCAATTACACTTCATGTACTCCTCTTACACTAAATTAGAATTTCCTTTAAACTCTTGTAGCAAGCTTTTGAAGATTTCTAATGTGATGAAAAATTACATAATTAGTATCTATATGATTGTGAAAGTGGACCACTGTTATCATGTACTTCTCTTAAAGGAAATTTGAATTCCCCTTAAAGACTTGTAGCAAGCTTGTGAAAATTCCCACCATAGTTGGAATTTTAGAAAATACTTGTATCATTTATTAGCATTGTCATGTGTTGTAGGAATTTGCACCACTCTTTTCATCAAGATCTTCAGACAAGCAGCTTTCTTCATTAGCAACACTTAAATTTCAGGTATGTAATTACACTCCATGTACTCATCTAACACAATTTTTTTTTAAATACTTGTAGCAAGCTTTTTCCGATTTCCACTATGATCAAAATTTCCACTATTATCATGTAGTCCTCGTAAACAAAATTTGAATTCCCACTAAATACTTGTAGCAACCTTATAAAAATTTCCACGATTATGAAATATTGTATAAGTATTTGGATTTTCATAAAATACTTGTATCATTGATGAGTGTTGTTATGTGTTTTAGGCATTTGGACCACTCCTATCACCTAGAGCTTTAGACTTGCAACTTTCTTCATTAAGAGAACTTTGATTCCAGGTATGCAATTACACTCTATGTACTCCTGTGACACTAAAGTTGAAATCCTATTAATTATTTCTAGCAAGATTTTCCAGATCACCATTATGATCAAAATTTCTATCATTATTATTTATCTTATGAAGCTTTGTAAACATTAGTACCATTACTATCATCTCTATCTATAACTCACCAACCTCCTACATTAAAAAAAAATGATACCAAGAACTTGCTTACACTTCTACTTGTAGTCTTGTCAACTTTGAAAAGTTAATTGAAACTCATAAAAATATTTGCAGCAACTTAGGATAATACATATATTTATAACTTGTTACTTATTTATTAGTTTGATTTATTATTTAGATAATGACTATCCAAAATGAATCCGTTTCCACCCAACCATCAGTCCAAAAGCTAGAAGCCCCTGGAGAGTCAACAAATTCAAACATGTGCCAACTCCGATTGACAAGTTGTACTCATCAATTGAAGCCCATTCAGAATAAATAATTAGAGCTCCATGATGTTGCACTGCTTGCATGTGCAGTAGAACGACAAGAGATTAATGACATGGAAGAAATTGCTTGCAAATTACATAGAACATGCAAGAAAGTTGCAGGATTCTTTGGTTTTTTAAGAGAAATTTATTATGATGAGCAATATGAAGAACCAAGAGTTGCAAAAAGAACTATTGAAGAATTTATTTTGTACTTGTATGATAATTAGGATAGACACATATGAACCATATAGAGGGTTGTTCCATGGTTGGTTGACTCTTATGAACAAAATTTTGATGTAGACTTTCATGTCTATTTTGTAAAAAAATTGTTCATACATGTATGTAGGTGGCAACCATGGTTAGCTTACTCTTACGAACAGTATTTTCATATAGACTTTAATGTCTACTTTTGGAAAAGACTGTTCATATGTTTTGGATGTACATGGCCTACTTGATATATAAATAGTCAAAATTGTTCTATTTCAAATGTATTTTGCCTATGTCTATTGGATTGAATAGTTCAACGTATGTTTCATATTACATTCAACAACAAAGTCAAATAACCATTACATCCACAAATGTTCATATGAAATATCCAACAAATCATTTACTTTAAAAATCAACATCAAAACTTGCTTATACAACTCTTGCATGCATGTTGGCATCTTTCAATGAGTGCACAATTTTCTCCAACAACAACTACTTGACTTCTACTCTATTTGTGTTTTGATAGGACAAGGTGAAAGAAATGTATTTGTAAAACGAAAAGAAAAGCAAAAACCGAAACCAAATACAAGAGGTTAGTTCCAAGCACCTTGTTGGGAAATACATGTAGCCTAAACAACATATTGACAGTTACAGGATGCATGCTATCTTAGTAATTTTCATTTGGTACATATGTATGATATCAACTTTATTTGGCAATAGGTATGGATCATGCAAAACATGAAGGATGTCAAAAAGTTGTGCCTATAAGAGCATTAAACCCTTACCATAAATGATGGACAATAAAGGCTCGAGTAATGGAAAAACATCAACTTTGGTATTTCAAAAATACAAATGTGGATGGAAAAGTTTTCAACTTCACTCTTCTAGACTATGATGGTGATGAAATCAAGGCAACATGTTTCAATGCAATAGCATAACTATTTTATGATCGTATAGAGATTGGGAAAGTGTTTCTCATTTCCAGTGGAACCTTGAAGCCAACAAATAATTTTTTTACAATTTAAATAATGATTGGGAAATTCTTTTGGACAATAATTCGATAGTGGAAATTTGCTTAGATGAACACACAAATACCACAAATGAAGTTCAACTTCAAAGCAATAAGTGAACTTAAAGATGTGGAAAATAACACGATTGTTGACATCATAGGTATAGTATTATCAATCAATAGAGTAAATACGATATTAAGAAGGAATGGGACACAAACACAGAAACATACTCTACAAATGAAAGATGTGTCAACGACCAAAATTTACTTGACAATGTGGGGTGAATTTTGTAATAACAAAGGTTTCAAACTTCAAGAGATATGTAATGCAAGGGCCTTTCCAATACTCATCATAAAAGATGCATGAATTAGTGATTATGGAGGCAAGTCTATAAACACCATTCCAACAACTGAGCTACATATAAATCCTCAAATACCAGAGGTCAACCAATTGAGATCATGGTTTGAGAATCAAGGAAAAGCTCTCATGTGCTAGTCTCTAAAAAATAACTCCTTATTTGTTCTTGAGGAATTGGAATTGAACAAAATTGATGAAATTAACACATACAAAGCTGATATTCCTAGCAACAATTAGTACATGTTAATAAAAGAAAAATTGTGTTTCATAAAAAATGACAAATTTTGTTACACGGCTTGCCCCATAGAAATTGTTTATAAGAAATGCAAGAAAAAGGTGGACATAACCAAAAATGGTCAATGGCATTGTCAAAGATGTCAAACTACTTTTCATGATTGTGATTACAAATATATGTTGCAATACAAAATAGAAGACCACACTGGCTCAACATGGGTGAATGCTTTTAAAAAAGTAGTTGAAGGGATTATGGGCATCACGACCCAAATGAACTAAATAGTATGAAACACATAGGGGAAGATCAAACAACATTTTTCGAAACAATACAAAAAAGACTTTTCCAAAAATATTCCTTCGTATTGCATGTTAAAGAAGAAACTTACAATGATGTACAAAGAATCAAAAGCATAGTCATCAGAAATGAGAAATTTGATTACTCAACAGAAAGAAATTATTTTCTTGCTTTAATAAAAAATGTGTAAATTTCATGTACTTTCTCCAATAGTGGTATATAACCATCCATGCAAAAAAGCAGTCCATTGATTTCTTCAAAGATTGTAAATAATAGTATCTATTGTCATGGTGTATGTTCATATAGTTCTCTGACTAAAGAAAACCTATACAAGTATATGCCTTTGTCAAAATAAATTTATGAAATTCTCACGTTTTCAACAAACATTTCCCCACATGATAGACTTTGTTACTAATCTGTACTAGCAAATATGATAGGATAATACAAACAACTACAATCATTTTATGCTCACATTAAAAAAAATAGACCAATTGAGAAATTATATTATAACATTATTAGATAAAACAAATTCATTGAGATAAGTTTGATATTATAAAAAAAAAGATATGTTTGAAAGTTTAATTGCTTAAAGAGGTTACTTGGTATATTTAGTTCTATCATGTGGCATATAAATGACATGTAAAATGCACAATAACATAGAATGTTCTATAATTTCTTGCTATATGAACAAAACATGAAACCTGGAAAATTTGGTTTGTATTTTAGATATGGGTCACCCAAAGAGGCAATTTGAATTAAAAGAACAAAGGAAAGAATATCAAAGACAATACTATAGAGAATATCATAAATGACAAAGGGAGTGGATGAGAGATGCAAAAATGGAAGAGCAAAGGAGGAAAAATAGAGAAGCACAAAAAGAAACATATGCAAGACAAAGAGGAGTAAATGAAAAATTAGGCTCACAAAACAGATAGGATGAAAATGCACACATATCAAATCCAAATGGATTACTCGCCACAAACTTCAAAGAAATGCAGTTAGCGTTTCGTAATTAGTTAGACTCTTACCAATCACCAGTAGTTTGTTACGTTTGTGAAGAGAGCTACATTGGAATAAAAGTAATAACCACTTCAAAAGGTAGTATATGCACAAGATGTAAACAAGAGAAAGGAATACATTGATTCTCAACACTGAATAATATGAATCCAGGAGCCCAACCATTTGAACTAAAAAATCTTACACAATTAGAAGAAATGTTGATTGCATGTATGAACCCAATTATACAAGTCACACATGCAAGAGGCAGACAACATAAATATAGACGACACACGATCAATTTCCTGTAAAAAATTGAACAACTATCAAACACATTGCCACATTATATTGCAGAACTACCAATCTTTATAGTAAGGAAAAAAGATCAATGTGACACATATTACCACTTCACAGTGAATAAACATCATTTTTATCAAGCATTGAAGTATAAAATCAACCATGACAGATTTTACTCAGATGTCAATATCAATGAAAATTCTCTTGATAGTATAAGTGGGAATCATGAGCAAAATATTTTTGATCAGCTTAAGACTGTTCAAATAGAATCTGAAGCAAATACAACTGTTACAAAACATGTTAGCATAGATATCAAGGATTTTGAACAAAAAATTATTGAACACACTTCATCAATGTTTTTCCAACCACCAAATTTACAAAAGGAAATGTTCTTGATTCATGCATGGGTCAACAACTAAAATATAAATCCTATGACATTAATGGATTGGCTAGTAGTTGGTGAATCTCCAATAAATGAATATGCTACAATAGGATTATTAGATATGGCCTTTCCAACATTGTTTCCAATTGGAATATGTGACTGGTTAGAAGCACACATCAGGAAAGTAGACCTACATGAATATGTCAAACATCTATACCATTATAAAGACAACTGATTCGACAAACACCCAAGGTTTCGTTATTATATGGAAAATATGATAATGAGACATCGTGCCCAGACATCAGTTGCAGTTTTCATGAAAATAAATCTTCATGAAATGCCTATTACAATCAACAAACTCTGTGAAAACCTAAAAAATACACCACAATCACAACTTGCAGATAGAATAATGTGCTTTGGAACTTCGCTCAGAGGTACAGGGTCATACTGAACAAAATATTGGGCATAATTAATAGACATGTTGCATCAGATTGGTACACCCAACAATTTTTTTACATTGAGTGCAACATACTTATACTCATGGCCTGACTTACATGCACTCATGCTAGGGACATCACCAATAACACCAAGAGAAGCACATCTTTGGTGAAAACAAAATGTAATTAACTACCCTCATATAGTTACACATTACATGCACTGATGGCACTCCCAATTTAGACAAGAAATCTTATAAAAAGGAATGAATGTTCAAGACTATTGGTGTAGATATGAGTGGCAACATAGAAGATCAACAAACATCCACATATTTCTATGGATCAACGGAGCACCAAACATGGATACCGTTGATTGGTTAAATGAACAAGAATGACTTGTTGCACAAAACTATTTCAACTTAATTGTCCATGTATGGAACCCTAGACATGAAACCCAAAATCATCATCAATAGGTACAGTCCCACATGCTATATGCAAGACTGTAACTATCAATTTTATCGCTCTACAACTAGTATATGAAATAAATCAATCAAATTAAAAAATGCAGGCATACAGCATATCTGATATCAATCCATGTCTAAAAGACACAAGGCAACTATAAGAGACAAATCTCCAATAGGACTACGATGAGCTAGCTAACACAGTCCAAAGACACACAATGTGTAGAGAAGGTACATGTCTATGAAAACAAAAGGGGAAAATGATTTGTAGGTAAACATATTTCCACACATGACAAAAAATTGAGCATCAAACAACTTCTCTATTCCATTATTTCCATTAACATAATCACATTTAATTTCATGTATAGGTACAATGCTCCTTGGCCTCTAAAATTGCAAGGAGGAGCATTATATCAAGATATAGAGACTAGTGAAAAAAAAAAAGAGCCTACTAGAAATGATGATTGACTCAATTCACACAATCGATACATACAACAATTATGGAGAGAAAATATAGATTGGAAACCTGTCCTATCAAAACATGCAGTCATAAAATATATTGCCAAGTATGTAGCCAAGTCAGAAAAAAGCTCTGAAACATACCAAGAAATGTTAATACATTTAAAACAGACATCGACAATCCAAATGATTCAGCTATAAAAGTTTATAAAATAACTACTTATAGAAACACTAATAGAAAGGGATGTTGGAGCTCAAGAAACAAGCCATCTATTATTAGAATTTCCACTTGTTCAAAGTAGTAGACAATTTATCACTCTGAATGTATCAACTGAAGTTTTAAAACATGTGAGATTGCAATCAGAAACTGACAATTAAAACAAAACTACCTCTTTCATTGATGCATGCAAAAATAGGCCTTACTCTATGGAATAAATCCCTCTTATTGAAGTGGCAAGATATTGGATATATAATCCCAATCACAAAATAGAAAACAAATGAAATGCAAGGAAAACAAAAGCTATTGTCAGAGTATTCCCAAAATTCCTATCAATTCCTCCACGTGACTCAGAAAGATGCTGTGATTATTGTTTCTTAGAATTCCTACTATACAAACCATTCTGTGATATATAAAGGGACATTGGTCATAACAATGATGCAATACTTGCATGTTGGTCAAACTTCCAATACACTCAATGGCATGTTGAATGTAGAATAGAGAGTGACATAATTGAAGATAGTACAAAATCTGAAAGTGATGACAATGAACTCGCCATAGCTTCTACAATCAAGAATGAATGGGAAATTCTATCTGGGCTTCATCATGGTGAAACTATACAAATCTTAGAAATAGACATGCTAGGAAGGAGATATTTTGACAAGCAAGCCAATTGGTCTAATAATTTTCATGGTGAACAATACACATATGAAGCAGTCAATTTCATAACCACCATGAAAAGCAATAGTTGTCTGATGCAAAAGTGTATCTGTTAGAGTAAATTATATTTACGTTTAAGTTTACTTAGGCTTGCATTTAGACATAATTTAACATTTATTAATTTGGGTGGTTTATTCCTATGTGGGTATTTTTCTTACCCGTCAATATTTTCATAGCTTTAAAAGTCTGTAACATTATGTAATTTATCATCTTATTTTATTCCACTCCTTATTTGGTGAAATGGCCTCGTGTCTCTCTCGCTATTTTGTGAAGGTTTTCTGCAGTTGATGATCCTGGGTTATTCGCTCTAGCATAGTATCAAAGCCTCCCAGTTTGCAGTATCCTTCCTCGAGAGTTTTCATTGAAGTGAGATCAATTTGTTTTTTGGAATTTGAAATTTTGTAAATTTCAAAATTACCTTCGATTATTTTCCTATTGTTGTTGGTGTTTCGTGGCCATGATTTGGATTTCCAACCATGATTTTTCTCTGTGAGAGGTGGAAGAAGTTTTTGAGGCTGCATTTTTTGATTGCTTTGGCGCCACCCCAACTTGCATCTCTATTTGAAGGCATTTCTTTTCTTTTGGAGGCATCATTCTCGGGAAGTTGTGAATTTCTTGTGGCTAGTTGATTGACTGGCTATGTGAATTTCCATTGGAAATCTATTGAGTGGTGCATTTAATTTTTTGCTACTAGGCATTCTTTGGTTGAGTGTGGTTTTTCCTTGAAGCTGGGTGCAATTCCAGTTTGGAGGAATTTTTTTTTGCTGCATCAATTCTTGCCCAGGCTGATTGGAGATATTGCTTTTGCAGTTGGAGGTGTTTTGGCCAGTGATTTCTCTCTTTGCTCGGGAGTGGAGTATCTACTTTGAGGGAACGTATTCTTTTCTTGAGGAAGGCGACATTTTTCTTCATTTTTGGAGGCCCATTTTTTTCTACCCTTAGGCGTTTTCTTCACTAGAGCCTTTGATTTTCAGTTGGAGGCATTGTTCTCTATTTGGAGACCTGTGACTTTTTCCAGAAGGCATAATTTCTCCCCTTGTGGTAGTTGTGAATTGTCAAAGGCATTTAAAGAGCCGGTTTTCAAATTGCAACTAGGCGAATACTTGGTGACTTTCTGAGGTGCATAATTTCATCTGCATTGGAGACCCGATTGGCTAAGGAGAGGGCTTAATTTTGTTAGAGGCTTGCATATGGAGTGGTTTTCATTATTTCCAGGAACTTTCACTTTTGTGGTGGCGATTAATCATTTGCAAATTCACTACAAATATATGCTATGAATTGGTGTTTTTAAATTGACGTCCATCTCTATCTGGGAGAGCCGCGAATGGAAGCTTGAAGGAATTTTTTTGGAAATCTGCATGTAATACCCCCATGTTTCTGATACTATTTGCTACTATTGTTTACTTTTATATGTTAGTGTGATACTGAATTGTGATGGTGATTGATTCATCGATTTGGTGTGCGTGGTTGCGTAGTTTAGTTGATTGCTACAATTGATATTATTATTATGATTCATGATACTTTGTATGTAGGGTTTGGATTATTTTATTATGCAATGCTTTCTCTCTAATGTTTTATATGTCGATGTGATAATCTTATGGTGATCATGTGATTTGAATTCAGTATTATTTTATAATGCAATGGTGTAGTAATTAGTTATGATGCAGTAGTTAATTATCATGTTATCTTATGATCAATTTGGTTAGAAATGTTAGTTGTTATTGATATTGTAATTGTTAGAATAGGATTAGGTGAGAGGACAGTGTAGCATCACTCGTTCACGAGTGCCCTGCTACACTGCAATTCCTTCTCACGCGATAGGATGTTGATTATATATACATGTGCTACTTGGTTTATTTGGATGAGGATTGTAGGATTAAGTCTGATTCCACAGCCCGGCAGGGCGAGTGAGAAACAATAAATTAACAACGGGTAAAAATGTTGAAAAAGGGAGTAGGTTTGGAAGCGTCCCCGTCCCAAGTCCGTCGTCTGTTGTGAGTCGTGTTATGACTGAAGTTTTGGTTCTCGTTAATTGTGTTGTTTGATTATTGAAGTATACATTTGATTTATGGTCATGTTTATTTAATTAACCTTATGTTATATGATATTGATTAAAGTTGTTTAGTTGTTTGATTTAATTGTGTTTAGTTGAATATTAAATTTAAATATATTATAAATTAAAAAGTGATTTAATTTATTTAAAAGAGTAAATAATTATTTTAAATTACTATTGTTGATTATAATTAAATTAAATAAATATTGTTGAAGATAATTAAATAATATCTTTTTATTAATATTAAATTAACAAATCTTGCAAAGATAATATCTTGTTTAAATAAATTATTTTAATTACAAACTGTAGATAAATTTGTGCTTTTAAAACTGGAAAAGGACCAATAGGAAGGAGGCTTTTTGAGAAAAGAAAGCAGAAGAGCTTTATGGAGTTTTAGTTTTTGATTTTTTATTTTATGAGAAGATTAGTCACACACAGGGAACTTCTACTCTGTTGTTTCTGGATCTGGGAAAAGAAAGATAAAAATAAAAGAAAAGAATTTTGTTTGTGGAAAAATTTTGGAGAAAATAATTGATTGAAGATAGTTAGATTCGGAAAAAGAGCTGCAGGGGGGGCGATTGAGAAGGAACTGCAGGAGGAATTCGAAAGGTTGCAGAAGGGATTCTTCTGCAGACGAAGGACTCCAGGTTCTTCCTTTGCTATTTATTATTTTATTATGCTTTGAATAATACCTGTTGAGGCATGTATTGAAAAATTTATAGAAAGAAATTCTGTGGTTTGAAATTTATTCGAATGAAACCCTCGAATCTTCTGTAGAAACTTCAAAAGAATCTTTCTTTTTAAGAAATTTTTTTTTCTCCAATATAATGTAGTTGTGCAAATTTATTGTATTTGAAATAAGAATCGTTTTATTGTTGAATCTTCATGCCAAATTTATATCCGATCTCTCTCTCTCTCTATATATATATGTATATATAAACATGATTAAGTGTGCATATTAGTTGACAATACTACTGGTTTATTTAAATGTATTTTATAATTTTTATATACCTCTATAATTTTCATTTTTATGAGAATAGCATAAAAGTCATCAATATTGAAGATTTTATATAGAAGGTACTGAACATAATATATTTAATTAATTTCATGATTCTGTTCTTTTGCTATTCTGTATTTTTCTGTGAATTATGTTTTAATATAAAATAAGTATATATATATATTTTTTTAAAGTTTAAGTTATGGGCAAAAATAAAATAAAATATATATATATTCACATAGTTGTCTGTATGTAAATCGGACCTCGGTTTCTGTACAGGAAATAAAATATTTATATTCATTTTATTTTTTTTTGAAACCCGAAATTGTGCTTTTAAAATAATAATAATAATAAAATAATTCTGATTTAAAATAAAGTTTATATAATTTTTTTTAAAAAAATGAAATTTTTATGTGGGTTGGGGGTCGGCCGAGGCCGTAACCCCACGGCCCACGCAGGCTGGCTGTACGCAGCCACCGTCGGCCGTGCACAGCAGCCGAGGCTGCTGGGCGCAGCCGACGGGGCCGCGTACTGCGGCCCTGCCAACCTGTGGTACGCAGTACCACAGGCAGCTGTGGTACTGTGTACCACAGGGGGGCGCGTGGCCTGTCTTTGTTATTTATTTTAAAATAAATACTTCGTTTTGTTTTGTTTTTAAATTATTTAAAATTTGATTTTTGTTTTCCGTTGTTCTTTAATTCGAATATGAATATGAAATAATTAATTCATATATATAAAATCAATGTCAGTTTATTTAAATTCGATTTTGTTTCTGTTTTTTTTAATTCGACTATGATATTTTATATATATATTAATTTAATTTTCAGGATGAGATGCTATAAATTTTGATATTGATATTTTTATGTAATGATTTTAATCCATAGGTTTTATTGTATGTATTACTGTTATTTTAATTATTTTTTTTTTTTAATAATATCTATTTTTTTAAATATATAAGTATACATGATTACAATAGACTATTAAACCAATTTTGATAGTGTAACATTAAATAAGCGATATAAATATATGTCGGGATATGTTTGTTTTATTATATATATTTATATGCAGATGAAAATGGGATTTGTTTGTAAGTTATGTTATGGGAGGATAATATATATCTTTATAGTGTTATAGTGTGGTTGTGGTAATTAGAAATAAATTATGTATTTTGAATAGAATGGAGTTTCTGGGGTTATTGATTTATTTATTTGTCGGAATTGTTATCCTTAAGATCATTTGTTAAGTCCATTGTGATACTCTTCATTTTTTATTGGGTCGTATGGGAGAACCCTAGTTGTATTGTATCTTTTGTAGGAGGCTAAGGTTGTTGTTAGGGCTTCCAGAGGCAGGGTTTCTAATATGAATTATGATTCCGTACTTGATGGTTGGTCTAGGATTCGACCCTGGTTATGATTTAGTTGCTATTGGATTGTACAGTTGTAGTTACGTTTCATGTGATGGCGAGATTGGTTATGCCTCGCGGATGATTTATTTGATTAGTTCAGTGTTTTCTTGTTGGTACAATCCTGTGGTGTTTGAGAGTTTAGTGTTGAGTGATTAGAGAGAGTGGCTCTAGTGGGGGCCGGCGCACAAAGGGGCTGTCAGGGTAACCCACATAGAGTTAGATTAATCAGTGATAACTTAAGTAATAAACCACGGGTGGGGATTAAACACTAATAAGATAATTGTGAAGCCTCATCCGCCTGTTAGTGCTATCACAGACTAAAGGGGACTGAGAAGGCCGTGGTTGGCAAGGTCATTGCCTTGTCTTCACGAAAGGTTAATGACTCCGCATGAGTAACCCTATGGAGTGGCGCCTTGAGATAGGCTGTCAGGAGAACCATAGATGGAAGCGGCACCTTTACTTGGTTGTCTGGAGAATCCATGTAGAGATGGAGGCGGCACCTTGTGATAGGTTATCTAGAGAATCCATGTGAAACCATGCGATGACACTCTCGTCTAACATTCTATTTGTGTTGATTTACTCAAGTCCTCTGGAAGTGAGTTATTGATTTATCCTTGGTCATGGTTGGAAGTAGTACTTGATATTATGTCTTGAGTTCGATATTATGTCTGTAGTTTCTTTGATGTTGTGATTATGACTTGTTGTTATGTTTTGAAGTGGTTGGTTGTTGTGCCTTTGGAATTGTCGTTGTTGAGTTTCTAAGTTCTCTTTGGTGTTAAGTTGTCTTCTTGGAGTTAGTCTTGTGCTATTGTTAGATGTGCTTGGTCGGGGACCCTTCCTTGTCTACTCTCAGCATGGGGGTGGTTGCGTGGAGCGTGCTTCGCACCCCGTTGGGTTTCCCCTTCTATTACAGGTGTATCTTTATTGCAGAGATTTTGGAAGATGTTGATGATCCAGTTATTCTTATGCGGATGTATGTTGTTATACTTTGGATGAAATGTAATGTTGATGTATTATTGTCTCAGCGTGTGTTGGGATGACCGTGTTGTAAATTGTATATGTGGTTATTGGGATGTATGTTGAGGCGGTTGTATTTTACTATCATTTGGATGTAATGTTTATTAGGGCCATGTAATTATTAAAGGGATCATTTATTATAGTTGGTTATGTTGAGTTGTATCTATGTCAGAAATATGTAACACTTTATATCTTTATAATTCCATGTATTGTCATATGTGCTTATGTTATTACTATGGATATAGTTGATGGATATCTTGAATCTTGGAATGGGAATGAATAGATTTACGTAATAGATTAATTAATGTTATCTTATTTTCGTTATTATGGGTTAGTGTAGTCATGTCACTTTGTGTACCCCATTGGAACTAGTTGTGCCTCATGATACATTATTATGTTATAATACTTAAGTATGTTATTATATTCTTTAAAAAAAATTGTTCCATTGTTTTAGTTCCTTTGGGGTTATGCAGTGGCGTGACAATGATCTCGTTTTCTTTTTCCTCCTGGGGTGTTAATCTGAAATCTGAATATCGAGACGATTCCATCTTGTGTGGGTGCATTCACTAGGGCGATTCTGTGGCTGTGAATTTCAGTTTGAGAGTTTGAATTCCTTGATTTTCCTTGCCATGATTTCACTGTGCTAAGTTTCTTGCACGCTTCAATATTTTTTTTTGCGCAAACTTTAAACATATCTAAAGTTTTGCATCAAATATTTATCTAGGGTTTGGAGGTGGGCCTGTACACCATGATTTGGGAATTCTTATGAGATCCTTTATCCCACATTCATCTAGTGGAGACATTTATTGCACCTTTTATACTTGGACACTTGTATTGTATTATAAAGTTATTTACAGGTCTAGTTGTATTTCTTGGTGCTTGTGTGACTTCGATTGAGGTGGTGCTCTGTTGTTGTATATTTGTTGATGGCTTGTGAGGCCTCATTATTTGGGCTCATTTATTTTGTTGTCGAGGATGCTCATGGTGGGCGTATGGTGTAATTGAGAGCTCATGAAGATGCTGAAAGTACCTCTATAGGCATTTTTTCTTTATTGCATATCTTTTGTAAATGGAGGCTAATTTTCACAAACCACATATCAATGGAAATGTATTTTCATGACCTTTGCAGCAGTTGAGGGATTTCTCTCATTTTTTTGTTGTTTGGTGGTTCTTTTTACTTTTATTTTCTTCAGGATAAATTAGGTAACTTATTATTGTGTTTGCATTTAAACATTAAAAGATACATATCACTTTCTACTACATTTCATTTATGTGCATAAGGGAGATTGTCAAAAGATTGCATTATTATAGTTTTGCAATTGTATTCAATAAGAAAGAGAGCCAACATTTATTGCAAATGTAATCTTTATTGATGATCATAAGTGTATAATGTCCCTCACAAGCCAAGGGACTGAATATTCTAATGATTATGAAGAAAAGACTATACATTTATAAATAAAAGAAAAGAAATGTACATAAAATGAAAAGGGACCCGTCATTGCTTGGAATGAAGAATCTCGTTGGCCTTGTCCTACATCGTCCTTAGTCTTCCCCACTTGTCCTACTTCCATTTGACACTCTCCTTATTGCTCCTAGGTTCTCGGCATCTAAAAATGAAGTGTTGTTAGAGAAATGAAAGGGTCACTAATTAGAATATGTGTAAAATGTCCATAAACATGTAATCTGATGTACATAAGCATTAAAACAAACAACATACCATAGGTTTCAAATAAAACAAAAAGAGTAATCAAACACACCTATCATATGCTTTGTTTATCTAACATGTTTGTTCGCTTTCTAGATATAAGACAAATCTTTGTTACCGTTTTGTTTCGGATGATTACAACATGTGGAGTAAAATGTGGCTCCTACAAGGGTTGAGCCCAACATGTTGCCCTCTTGTGTTTTAGGAGGGATAGGAAATTGATTAACTTGATCAAATCAATGATAAGCCTATTCTTGATGCATTAAATCAATATGGAATAATACTAGTTGATCAACTTTCATTACCAAATTCAAAAGATACAACAAAAGGGTGTGAATTATCAAGAAAGTTACTTTTCATCTTTCACAATGAAATAAATAATAGGTTGCTTGGAAGTCTTACTCTATTGGATATGTCTTTCAATCTTCTTAAGTGGATCCAAAGTCCATTTTAATAATGATATGTGTTGGATTTCATTGCCATCATTTTCAAAGAGAAAGCTTTGAAGGAAACAAGCAAGGACAAAAAATCATTCAAAGATGAAACAATTTCTCTCTTCCCTACAAATAAATGATTTATGTGATAATATGAACACCGAAGCACAGATGCATGAAGTTCAATTATGCATTCATCAATACATAGTATAGCAGCTATCAAGTCCTATTGGGAGCTATCATGAGCTACATGGAGCAACTATGGGTGGTGAGTGAAATATATGATCAAGACAACCATATCAATGTGTTGTCCTAAAATCTCACAACAATGCATTTGGAAGAACTTAGTATTCATCTACAATCATGATGATCACAATGCACGATGGGAAAGATAGATCATTGTTAATTTACAGTGACAGGGGGTTTCAAGAACACTAATCAAAGGGGCAACAAGCAATTGTTAGGGATAAATCATGAAGGTTTGAGTAGTCTATGAATATCAATGGTCTTAAATGCATTTAAGAGACAAGTGCTATGCATCATGAGTAATACTGAGCTATAAAAGAGTAAGAGAAAAACATGTGCAAGAAATGGAAGAGCTATGTGACAGTAAGTAAAAACAATGCATAATAATAAATGACCAAATTACTGTGCATTTTTCTCTTTGAAATTATATGAGCAGAGCATCTCCTCATATTGTAACAGAGATAGTGATGGAAGTCTTCACAAAAGTGCAGTCAACAAACACCAAAGAGATAAGTATCATGAGTTCATGTCAATCAAGTATGGTGTTATCATGTGCTAATATCATGCCAAGCATAGTGAAAGAAGAGGTTCTACATCTAATAGATAATATCATGTGCTAAATTACAAATGATTAAGCATTATCTGTATTTTATAGAGTCGCTAAACATCAAATAGATACTACAACATTTGATTCAAGTGTCACAAAAGAACATTGTCATATATGATAGTCATACTAGAGCAGAGATAAAATTCAATGCAATGGCAGTCTATGGTGCAGATGTGGTTTGTGGTGATGCTCAAGATCAAGAAAAATCTACCAAGTTGTCTCATGCAAAAATACAACTCAAAGGTAAGAAAATTGAGTCTCTTTTAACTACTTGTTCTCAAGCAGATTTGATTGCCAAAACTTGGTGCAAGAGTTGTTTAGAAACAATATAGGTAGTCTCTATTCTTTATACATTAGGACAGTGCCAAAAGATCAAGTTTTGTGAAGAGTGTTAAGACTTAGAAGCAAGCTTTGCATAAGAAACAAAAATGCTACCATTTTTTATATTAATTATGTCTTACATGTCAAAATGGTCACAATATTGCTCATAGGAACAAGTACATGAGCTAGCTGTATACAACTTATTAGATGTTAGTTTATCAAAGGTAGAGTCTTGAACATGCTAGGGTAATCATATGCTTACAAAGACAATCAAATGGATACTAGACTGCAAAATGACAACCACCTTATCAAGTTGAGGATAAACTACATTCAAGTCACCAAGGTGCAGTCAAATAAAAATGACAACCATGTGAGGCGAGATTTGAAGAGGTAAAGTCATTGAACCTACCCAAAGTAATCCAGTGAAGATTGTAATCTTTATGGAGTGTGTTTCTGAACCCAGAAAATAACCATTTGCATTTACTGGTGAAAAAAAGAAACAGATATTAAAGGAACATGAACATGTTGATAGTAACAATTCTGTCCCAAATAATACAATAAATACCCCAATCCATTTGGAGAGTGTATTTGAGTGCAACATAGAGAGGTCTTTTAAAAGGAAGAGGTGGTATTCATGAAGGAATGAAAAGACACATGGAGTCTTGACTCATACCCATACTGTGCAATGTCATTGAATCATTTTGCAAATCATTTCTTTCTTCACATGGTAGCATTTTCTTGTGGAATAGTTGACTGTGATAGCTCTTATTTTAATTGACACTGTTGGCCATTACTATTGGGAATCACGATGAAAATAAGATGCCATGATTTCAAAACCATCGGAAAAAGCAAGATAATTTACAGAAACACATAGCTATAGGGCCATGAAAATGCAAAAAATGATAGAGAAAATGTTGACTATAATAATCAATACATTTATCTGTTTACAAGATAAGCTCAAATAAGTTTGCATTCTAGAGAAAAGTGAAGGGAAAGTACAAAATTTATGCAAACAGAGACTTACCCAAGCTCAGCGTTGCTTTTTGGCATGAGTATTTTTTATGCAACAACCTCTATTTTTCTCCAAAAAATCCACCATAGAATCACCTAAGAGGAGCTCGGTTTCAAACCCTTGGCAATGCCCATGAATTGGTCGATGCAAAATGAGGTCGAAATCAAAGAGTTTTTTGTTTTGAGATTAGGGTTTTTACCCTAATTTGATTGGCCGACCACACAAAGGCATTTTTGCCTTTCTTTTAAACTTGCAATAAAACTAATGGAGATCGTGGGATAAGACATTAAGTCTTATGCCTTATGTTTTCTTAAAATATTATATGTACTTTGTATTTTCTAGAAGTCTTTATTACTTATTAACTTTTGCATTGATTAATCCTTCATATGGCCAAATTTGAACCTTGTAAATTTTGCATTTGTTTCAACCTATAAATATTTTGAATAGTGATATTGTTATAAATCACTTAGTCAAAATGCTATTTTCTAAATACAAAATAAAGTCTCGTGCTTTATCAAAAGCACCAAAAGCATGAGTTAGAAGAGCTTGGAGACATGTGGAGAATTTGGAATATTGACCAACATGTGAAAAGTGTGAAAGTTGTCTTTGGCTAGGTTTTTGGAGGAAATGGGACCATTTTGGAGGCATTTTTGTCATGCTTTTTTGGTGGGTCAAGTCATGGCTTTAATTTTCTGCATTTTGATGACCTTTTGGAGGGGTTTTAGAAGGTTCTTTTTTGGCCTTTATGCTGCATCCGACCCAGAGGTTCTAGAAGGACTTGTGTGGGCTAGGTTTCAAAATTGCTTAAGTATCTTCAAACTGAGTTTGGAGGGTAGTTATTTTTTTCTTTCTATAGGAATTGTAGCTTATTTTGGAGCTCTTTTAGTAGGAGACAACATTGTGACTCAGTATCAGACATGTACAACAATATGTAATACCTTTCATTAATGAAATTTAGTGTTTTACCTTCTTAGAAGCTACTTTATTAAGTGCAGTGTGGTGATTGATGAATGTTCTTGTGAGTTTTGGTAACTCCTTCAATTCTTGTCTCATTTTAGCACCTTTAGGTAGAATAAATATATATTTATGCAGGTTGTAAGTTGTGTGATGGGTCAAATAGCTATTTTAGTTTTGAAAGAATTCCTTTCCTTCAAAAGTGTTAAGAGAACCAAGCCTCCTTACAAAATACTTATGCACTGATATGTTAAAATATATGCGTTGTGTTAAGTTAAGTTGAGGTTTTGATGAAATTGTGTGTTAAAGTAGTTGTATAGGTCTGAGAAATCAAATTAGGTGCATCACTATAGCGGTTTAGTTTTATTTTCATGTTTCTTTCTCCCCTTTTCCCAGCAAGGAATAATTTAGGTGACACCAAAAGGGCGGCCAACCCATAATTTGGAGGTCTACTTTCATAATAGGATACACATAGACTGAAAGTAGTCCCATGTTGCTCCAATTTTTCTAAGTTTCCACAACTTGGCAGATGGTGCAAATTTGGATAGTTAACAATTTTGGCATGCCTGGTGGGACCGTGAACTGTTTCTCAGTTCATTTTACAAATTTTATTGCTACTATTTGGTGTGTACAACAAATTTTTTTTCCTTTGGAGGCAATTTTTCAGCACACTTGGCGACTCTGGAAGGATAACAATTGGTTTCAAGCAGACAAAGTGTTGGTATGTTCTTATTTTCAAAAAAAAAATCAGACCTGGCTTTCTTGCTTTACAAGAAATTTCAATGAATTTCCAGTTTCTATAAATGCTTCAATATGTCCACATTTCATGAAGACATATTCTATCACCCTTCATTTCATGAAAATGATGCTCATATACCCAATTATCAGCTATATCAAAAAAAGCATGCAACTATTTTTAGTCCAAGTACCCTTGCTACAAGAGATTATCAATATTCTCCACATGTTTGCCACCCTCCCTGTAAGACCCCACCTTGTATGTACATAATATCAACCTAATTTTTTAGATGTTCTTATTGAAGTAATAATTATACATATGTTGGATGATAAATAAGGGTATCTATGGGCAATATCCTTGCATTTTATTTTGACATTATGTTTTATGGTCACTATCCTGAAGGTGGAATGTACTTGTATATTGTGGAATACAAATTGAAATTTAAATGGATTATTTTAAAGTTTAGAATATTCAGCTAATAGATTAACGTGATAAATAATTGTTACTTATGATCGTATTGGTAATGTGCAGGAAGATAACGGTGCTCGCATGAGAAGGGAGAACCATCAAGTGAAAATCAAAAGACTTCTTGAGGATATAAATTTAATTCCATCCGGGACCTAGAAGCAAGTAAAGTTAATATATTGGAGGGCTAAAGTTGTGAGGGAATTTAGTTGTGATTCATGTGAGGTGTAAGTGGGATTAGGTCTTGGAAACCCCTAGTTAAGTTTGAAACTCGGATGGAACCTTGAGTGGGCTTTTAATGAGAGTTGTTGGTCAAATTTTTGGGTTAGGGTGCAGAAATAAACCCCCTAGGCTCTATACCATAGTAGTAGGGGTCAAGTAGGCATACAATAGTGCCCCTAGGACATGATTTGACCCCTGAAAAGTCCTCCTAAATGAA
>VDFB02045037.1:0-32307 GCA_007258455.2 Sequoia sempervirens
CAGATCACACATCCAATGCTACCATAAACACACAAACTAGGCACCCTATCAAACTTAGCTAAATTTTAGAGTGGTACTGCGGCAACTTGGCAGGTTCGCTCATGTGGGTTGCTGCCTCTCCATCACTGTCTCTTTAAGGAGGAACCTTAATGGGTTCCCACATATCACTGTCTACATCCTCAGGTATAAACTCAAAGAAAAAACTTTAAAGAGACTAAGCAAAATATCATGGTGGGCCCTCTTAAGCGGGATTCCATCAGTGGGAGTCTGCTTCGTTCTAGCCGTTGATCAATGACAAACCTGGTGTGACATCTTGTAGTGCGAGTCCCGTAGTCATCACCTCTAAAGTTGCAACTTTAAGTGAAAACAACAAAAACCTTAAGTTAAACCATCTATGCGGATCCGCCATCGTGTGCCACTATTTAAAGAGGGCCATGTGCCTTGGCTATCATTTGGTGGAAAAACCCCTACATTCCTCTGCCATGCAGGTCTCACACTTCCAAATGTTGTGAGTGTAACTTTGGACACAAACAATGAAAGCTTTAAGGATGATGCCCATTGCAGGCTCATTTCTACAGGTTTCCCCTACAGAATGATGCCATGTTCTGCTCGCTACTTAACGAAAAAGCCTCACTGCCACCTCACCTTGTAGACCTGGTCTTTACTAGAGCCATCAATGAAATAAACACAACCAGTGATAGATTTCACGAGTCAAAATTTACCAGCAGGTCCACCCATGCAGACTGCCACTTGTAGAGCACCGTTCACCCAAAGCTACTATTTAATAGTTGAGATTTGATGACAACCTGCTGCATGGATTCTACCTCCACAAACCCTGCAGTCCACAAAGTAACAAAACCTTCAAAGTAGAATGACCCAAGGGATCTAAAATTAAATTAACTAAGTAGGAGGACCATGTAGATTCCGTCATGCAGAACTCTGCTTCCGGAATGCTATCTCCCTTTGGCTGTCCCTTGACAAAAAAACACTAATGGATTTCCACATCACTACTCCTGCCTCCTTCACACCCGCATAAGCTTCAAGGCCTGATCTAGCAAAGGGGCATAACTCCAGGTGTCTCCACTGCCAATTCACATATGTTCTTAATGAATATTCCCTAAATTTACTCAACAATCATGTCATACTAAAAATTATCATCATGTTGCCGCATGCAGGAATCCACTTCCCTAGTGTCATCCCTTAAGGGCTTTCATCCTGGTGGATTTTGCAATGAGGAAACCTGCACTACCAAACTCATATTCTTGCAAGTTTCCCAAACAAGCTTCAAATGATAAAATATGATGAATGTTATGATCTTTCAAGGGTATATGGATTTATTTAATGATGTATTTATATGATTTCAATAACATTTTCCCTCTTAATATGTCAATGCACTTACTATACCTTTCATGTGTAGGATTTATGGAACCTTTTGAGGGACTAGCGAAGAAACTAGTTAAGAAGATTGACAAAGGGAAAATACTAGCTAGAACTCCCAGAGGAAAAGAAGACAAGGAAAAAATGAAGTACCGATTCTATGGGGTAGAGTACACCTCTAAAATCACTTCTAACTGGGATAAGGTCACAGACATGGACCTCAGGCATGTGAACATTGATGAGTTTAAACAAAGGGTTATGGTCAAACCTACAACAAAGGAGGCCTTGCAAAGGCCTTAGTATTTCCTCCTGCCCTGGTTGCTCCAAAACTAGTAATGGCTTGCTGAGAGTGCTATCACTCTCATAATAGAAGAATAGTTGCTAAGGATGGGAGGGTACTGGTAGAACTATCTACCCAATCTATTGGGAGTACATTTGGCATCCCAAACTTTGATAAGATGGAAGAAATTTAAAATGAGTTCGCTCTATAAGTATGGCAGCACGATCCTATTGGATGCAAAAGGATGATAAATCAAACTTGGTGAAAGGAGAACAGGGGAAATGCTAGCAAGGTACCCAAAACGCTATATAGAAGTAACTTTGTGGAAGAAACTAATGACTTGGTGGCTCTCCTTAGCAGAGTAATGGGCCTTCTCACGTCCACATTATTTGATGAGTGGATGTTTTATTTCATTAAGGAGATCCTCTGGGGCAACGCTAAGTTCCACTTGGCAAAGATGATCAGTGAGAACCTGCACAGTCAGTTTATGGTAGTCAAGAAGACCTCACAATTTTATATGACCTCTTATCTCGTTTATCTCTTGGCTATAAAATTCCCATACAAAGGATTAGATTGTGCTGGGGTACTGGGGAGAAAGAAGGGACAACTTAAAGTATATGATTGCTACCCTCAACTGTACTATAGAAATTTCAAGAAAGATTACAAGAGTAAATAATGCCTTCATTAGGCACATCATCAAAACCTTGGTAGGAGATTATCACAGAAGAGTGTTGCACAGTGCCAAGGTGGTCATAAAGGTCTTTGGATATTTTTTCATCCAATTCCCTAAATTCACGTACACTAGTGCAAAGGGATTCTCAAGAAGACCCTACTGGCTGCCCCATTATCCAAATGATAGAATAATCTTGTTGGAACTTACTCTGCAGCTGCAGACTGCCCACACCTTATTGCACAATCTACATCATGTTGGGATTCCATATCCCCACACATTTGGACAAGGAATATACTCTTTCCCTGCTGCCCCCTACACTAAGTACTTCGAGAAGGAGCTGGAAGATTATAATTTTGAATTACACACAGATAGAGGAGGCTTGGATCCCCTCAAGAAATTGAAGAAACAAGATGGAAGACATTACACCCATCGACCTCACATTGAATATTTTTGGGAAAATTTTGATGACGACAGAGGGGTTCAGAGGCATCACTACATGAGGATGACAACCCAATTTGTAAAGGCCATCAATTTATACCCGACCCCAAGCCAAATTGTAGAGGATGATAATGTTTTGGATGAGAAGTACAATGCTCTGATAAAAGTGCTACTACTAATAATTGACTAGGATGAAGAGGTAACTGACCTGGATACTATCACCCACCTTGTGGAGCAAAGAACCAAGTGATGGATGGATGAGAAGATAGCTTAGTTGCATGAGCAGGGCACATAGTTAACATATGTGGAGCTCAAAGATGAGCTCAAAAGTGAGAAAGACAGTGGAAATATCATAGGATCATCGGGCGAGGCTCCCAAGTCTCTGCTCGTCACCAAATCTAGAAAGAGAAAGGATATAATTAATTTGAAGCCTAAGCACAAAGTATATACAAGGAAATCAATAGAGGGGCAACCGCCAAAGAAAGCAAAAAGAAAGGGAATCTTTTTTCTCAAGATTCCCACTATCCAAGAGGAGGGTTCTCCACAAAAAGATGAGGAAGAAGTCAAGAAACCTCGCTCACCACTACCTACCACCACTACTTTCCCATTGACCGCTACTACCACTGCACTATCCCCTTCCACTCCCCAACCGTTGCCTATCTCATCTTCGCTCACTGTGGACATTTATGTCCATCTCACCTCCTCTTCCTCGACTGCTCCAATAGTGGTGTTAGATTCTTCCTCCTCATTCTCGCGTCCATTTCCAACCCTTTTCACTCTACCACCTTCTTTTCCAACAACTTCCATGGCACCTATCACTTTTCCACATGCTTTTTCCTCCTATCTGCAAAATGTTCCTTCAGAACTCTCCCACGTAATCCTCACACCACAAGTTTGAATTCTAATGGCCGAGCTTGCTGCTACCTTGCCTCTCCCTCCACCACCTACTGAGCCCCCTAAAATGGAGGTCACCATGCAAATATCTGAGGAAATGGAGAAGCTTAGTGGGGAACAACTCAAAGAGATAGATGTGGATATTATTGAAGAGCCAAAGAGATCTGATCAGGATGACTACTTTGAGCATCCTGAGGGCAGACTAAGGGTAAATATAGACAAAGCATCCTCCGATGAAGAAGGGAAACAAATACCAAAGGGTGAAGGTGTAGGAAATATTGATGAATATTAAAAATTTGAAACATTTGACCAAGAACCTAAGGGGGAATAACCCCAAGAGCACAAGGGTGAAGAGGCAAACCCTGAGGAGCATTGCTTTGATGAATGGAAAATTGACACAGTTCTGATGTGGAGATAATTGATGAGCCCCCAAGAACTAGCTGAGACAAGGGATTACAACATGAGGAAGTAGCCCAAGAGGGAGAGAAGGATAAATAAGAAGAAGAGGGCACAAAAGAAATAAGTGCTAAGCCTGAAATTGAGGTTGAGATTGAACACGAAAAGACCAAGAGGGAAACTCAAGAAGAGGATAAAATTGAAGAAGATCTAGAGACTACCAAGCCTTACACGGGGAAGGCTATACAAGAAGAGGAGATAGATGAGGAATAGAGAAATGATGAAGAGGCTCCCAGGCACAAAGATAATGAGACTTTGAAGAAACAAGAAGAGGGGAGGGATCATGAATCCCAAAAAAATCAAACAAAAGTCCCCTCGTGGCTAGAGCAACAATTGAAGAGAAAGGCTCCAGTAGTTGCAGGCCCTCTTATGGAGGTTCCTCTTCATGATGAAAGCCCTCATCTTGGCTAGTTCTTAGGAGCTCATTAGTCTTCTCCTCATCAATTTTTGTATCAACTTTCCCTTCCTTGGAGCGATGCTCCTCTGGGCTTGCCTCTTTGTCTTTATTTTCCTCAAGCTATTCACCTTCAAGCTCCTGACCTAAAGTTTCAACATCATAGTAAGTATAAAACATACTCATGTTTCCATCCTCAGGTGTTTGTTGCCCTTCCTCATTAGAGGCCACTTCATCCAAATCAATTCTTAATCCCTCCTCCACGTGCTCATAGTAGTCATCCTAGTCAAAGTCCTTGGGCTCTTTAGCAACATCCTTTATTGTTTCCTTAGGCTGCTCCCCGGTTAGTAGCTCCATCTCTTTAGAGATCTGCATTGTAGCCTCCATCTTAGGTGGCTCAATAGGAGGTGGAGGGAGATGTAAGGCAACAGTGAGTTGAGCCATAAGAATAACTTGAGGGTTCAAAATAACCTCAGAGAACTAAGGTGGCACATTTTGCAGATATGAGGTGAAGGTGTTAGGAAAGGTAAGGGGTGCCATAGAGGTTGTGGGTAGAGATGATGGAAGGGTGGAAATAGGTTGCAATGAGGGTGGGAGTGAGGAAGATGATAGTGGGAAATTAGTAGAAGAAGAATAAGAAAAGGTGAGGTGGACAGAGATGTCCATAGTGGGCCGAGATGAGACGGGAAATGATTGAGGAGTAGATGGAGATGGAGCAAAAATAATGGCTGATGGGAGTGCAATGGTGGTGGGTGGTGGTGATCATGGTTTCTCAGTTCCTTCCTCTTCTTGGGGTGGAGATCCCTCTTGTTGGATAGCAGGCATGTCAGGAACAAGGGTTCCCATTCTCTTTTGTTTCTTTGGCGGCCTCTGCCCTTTAGTCGTCTTTCTAGTATACACTTTTTGCTTCAGCTATCACTCTAATGTGTATTTATTCTTCCTTGATCTTGTGATGGACAAAGACTTGGGAGCCTCACTTGAAGATCCTACAACAACACCACTATCCGTTTCACTTTCTATTTCATCCTCTAATTCTCTGTAGGTTAGCTCTATGCCTTGTCACTACAATTGGGTTATCTGATCGTCTAACCACTCCTTGGTTCTCTTCTACTAGGCGAGTGACAATATCTAAATTCGTGACCTCCAACTCAGCCCAATCAATAATGAGAAATGAAATGTTGATCAGAGCATTATATCTTTCATCAAGAACATTGTCATCTTCAACAATTTGATTGGGGACTTGATACAAATTAAAGGATTTCACAAATTTGGAAGTCATCGTCATGTAATTCCGCCTTCGAAACTCATGGTCATCATCAAAGTTAGCCCAAAATTCTTCAATGTGGGGTCTATGGGCATACTTTTTCCCAACCTATTTCTTTAGTTTTTTGAGAGGATCCAAGCCTCATTTCTTTATGTACAACTCAAGGTTGTACTCTACAAGCTCCTTTTGTGAGTACTCTATGCATGTCATAGTGGTGCGGGAATACATACCCTATCCAAATGCAATGGGGTATGGGACCCCAACATGATGCTTGTTGTTCAATAAAGTGTGGGCAGTTTACAAATTTTGGGTAAGCTCGAGCAATATGATTCTGTCATTGGGGTAGTAGGACAACTGATATGGGAATCTTGATAATTCCTCAAATTTTATGTATGTGAATTTAGGGAACTAGATGAACCAATACTCGAAACCCTTTACAACTACTTTGGAACTGTGGGACATCCTTCTGTGATAGTCTCATGCTAAGGTCCACATGATGTGCATGATGAAGGCATCGTTGACCCTCTTGTAGTCCTTCTTTAAATTTCTATATTGGATTTGTGGATAGTAATCATACACAATATTTTTCCCCTTCCTAGTTCCCAGGGTGCCGACACAATCCAATCCTTTATAGAGGAACTTCATTGCTAGAAGGTAGAAAAGATAGGAGGTCACGTAGAAATCTTGAGTTTTCTTTACTACAACAAATTTCCAATGCATATTTTCACTGATGATCTTAGCCCAATGAAATTAGGGCTCTCCTCTAAGGATTTCTTCTACAAAATAAAACATCCACTCCTTGAAGAGTGAAGAAGTGGGAAGGCCCATCACTTTGCTTAATAAAATTACAAGGTCATTAGTCTCTTCTACAAAGTCACTTCTATATAGCTTTTGGGGAACCTTATTGGCACTTCCCCTCTTCTAAAGCAGCCATATTTGGTTGATAGTAATTTTACAACTTGAGGGGTCTACCTTCTAGAAATTCAAGGCATAGTATTTCTTTGTTTCATCCATCTTGTCAAATAGAGGGACACCGAATATCTTCCCAATTGACATGGGAGTTAGGTATACCAACAATCTTCCATCTACGGTGATTATCCTTCTAGTCTATGTGTGATAACATTCTCAGCATGTGAAGACCAACTTTGGAGAAATTAGGGCCAGAGGAAAGCCCACTGACTTTGCAATTCCACTCTTTTTAATTCTCAAAGCTTCCTCTGTTTTGGGGTTAACAAGGACCCTCTATCTGAATTCGTCAATACTGACATGTCCCATGTTTGTGTTGGTCACTTTATCCCAATTGGATGTGATCTTTGAGGTGCACTTGACCCCATGGAATTTTTACTTCATCTGTGTTTTCTATTCTTTCCCTCTTGGCGTTCTTGCAATCTTCTTGCCTTTATCATCCTTCTCAACTCGTTTCTTTGTTGGTTCCATAAATTTTGCACACAAAATGTGCAGTAAGCCCTTAGATAAATCAAGAAGGTGAAAAATTAGTTAAATCATGTCAATATGTCATTAAACACATTCACATACTTGAGAAAGAGCATTACATTCATCAAATTTTATCATTTTGAGTTCATTTGTGAATTTTGCAGATTTGCGGGTCTAGAGGTGCGGGTTTCTGCCTAGCAAAAGCCATCAGGGTGAATGTTGCTAGAAATAGCTCTGGGAGGATGGAGTTCTGCAAATGGAATTCCAACGAGGAATTCCTGCAATGTTTAAATGTCAAGCAAATTTAGTGCAAAATCATTAAGCATGTGAGGAAATTCATGGTGGAAGCACTTGGAGTTATTTCCCTTGGTTAAATTAGTCTTTTAAGCTAGTTTGGAGAATTAGGATGTGGAAGACGTTATGGGATTTCCATTCAAGTCCCATCATATGAAATGGTTGAAAGAAGGTGGTGTTCTACAAGCAGAGTTCCACAAGGTGGAATGCACAATGGTGTTTTTCCCGATCATTTTGCTTTTAACTCTTTTGGTGTGCATGGAAAATAATGTTTAGTCATCTTGCTTGAAAGTTTTATTGTTTTTCATGTTGTGGAGAGTGGGCATGTGGATGTTGTGAGGTGGGGATCCGTTAAGTTTTTTCCAATAGAGAGTGGCTTAGAGTGGGTGGCGTTCCATAGACGGCGGTCCTCATGTGCAAACCCGCAAAGACATTTTAACTTGTGATTTTGGCATTTGTATTCAAGTTCAAGTTTCACGAAGGTGGAAGGTGCAGGGGTCACATGGTGGGAAATTGTAAGGGTTTTTCCGTAAGATACAGCTGAGGAATGATGACCTTCTATGGTTGGTGGTCCACATGGGAGGACTCATGGAGAAATTTTGACTTGAGGTTTTTTCGTTGTTTGAGTTCAAAGTTAACATTCACGAAAGTAAGGAGCGCAAGACCTACATGGCGGAAGGATGCAAGAGTTTTTCCATAAGCAATAGCTAAAGGGATGTAGAGACACATGTGGAGACCCACAAGGGTGGGCCCATAATGGGCCTAGCCCTTAGGATTTCAAAGTTCAACATTGGTGAAGGCTAACGACACGAGAAACTCAAGGTAAGGGGCTGTGTTGGGTTGGCCGTTAAGGACTGTGAAGGCAGAGTGGAGTTTCAACTGTGGATATCCACTTGAGAGAACCCATAAAGATGTTGGATGAAAGGTTTATTTTGATCATGCTATCTAGAGAGGCATCAAAGAAGGTATGCAGAACCTGAATGATAGGAAGCCAATGGGGCCCAACCATTAGGACATGACCGAGGAGGAATGAACCTCGCATGTAGGGTTTCACCACCCTTTAATGTGCATTAGGAACCTCTTCACTAGTTTAGGGCACAAATGTTTGAGTATGGGGGAATTGATGGAATGGGGGTTGCCATTGCTTATGCTGCTTTAAACGACATTTCAGGGATGGGTCTCCTGATCGAAAAAAACCTACGGAAGAAGTATTGAGGGTTTTGAAACCTGACTATAGGGTTTGAGTTTAAATCTATGAATTTTAAATAGTTTTCCTCCCAAAACCTTTTTTGCATATTTCCCTCGATGAATTTTATAGTGCAAGAGCTGAACTTGGGGGTCAAGCTCATACCAGTATAGCGCATATGGAGGTGGAAGATGCTCTAGTTTTCAAGCCTCTCACACACACAAATGGTTCATCTAGCTCTCTAAGTTTGAATTTTTTAGGTGAAAATGACAAGCAAGACACATATTTATAGGTGAATAATCATAAATTCAAGGTATTAATTGCAGGTCTCTTCGTACATGTGATAGGTGGGAAGGTAGAAACTCGATGGTCAGAAGATGTTGGGCCAACATCTAGTGCAAATAACTTGAATGTGGGAGGATCGCACGATAATTCCATTGTGGGAGGACATGGAAGGAATGTCGTTAAACAATGGTGAAGTGGATACTGAAGTCCATAGAAGGAAACCCACAATGAGGGACCCATCGATGGCGAAGGACGACATGCCTTCCGAGCGACGAAAACCCACAAGGAAATTTTTGCAAAATCATGAAACTTCTTGAAACTTGGGTGAATGAACTGGTCAAGATGGATTTGGAAAATTTTAAAGTACACGACCATTATAAACTCAAAAATAGGGGCACGAAAAATGAGGCAGAGGAAAACTGACCTGACGGAAGCAAAACGAAAAGAGGGGGTCCCGATCTAAATGGGGTGTATGTGTAGAAGGTACAACAAATGGTGACTCTGCTGGGGAATGCTCCTAAGTGTTCCAAGGATAAGGATTCATTTGAAACCCATAATCTTAGGTTTCATAGACTATAAGAAGGAATCATAAAACAAAATCAAAGTTCAAAGAGGATTAAAATCCTTAGCTGAATTGGGTCACAAATACCTCAGAAGTGTGTGCGCGATGAGTTCATTCCCACCCTCAGAAACTATAGGGGCTAGTGACCAATCAACCATGACATGCTATGTAGGTAATCTAACTCCAAAAGTAACTTGGGCATTGCCCCGCTACCAGTCAGACATCCATAGCTCTGACAGAGTTGTCACTACAATCCCCACAAACATTGCTCTATTGCTAGTCGAGCATTTATAGCCCTGATAGAGTTATTCGCACACCCACACAGTTGCTTGTTTTTCAATGTTTCCTTTTATTTTTATTTTCTCTTTTCTTTCTTTTATATTCTTTTCTTTTGATACCCTTTTGCTCAACTGAATAAGAAATGAAGCTTATTGTGGGGTTTGGAGACAATAGTGGTCACTAGAGAAGATTTGGAATTTTTCACTTGCCAGGTTTTCATGATAGTTATGTGTGTATGAAAAATAGATGCGTGAAATGAATTGAAACAAATATTCAAACACACCAATAGGACATTATAACAAAACAGAATATAAAAGGAAAAGAGAGCAAACTCAGTATCCTGCTTCCATTGTCAGTCCTATCATCCTCTATCTTTAGTGTTTTTGTCGATTCCACTTTGTGTTCTCAGATTGTAGGCTAGGCTCAACAAATTGTCTTCCTAAAGAACGAGATTTTGAGAAATGTTGGTTGCTCACTTTGGCAGCATAACGATATAGTGAAGGTTCGAAAAAGGAGAATGATGGATGAAAGATGGAAGATTCTAGAATGATTTTGACAGAGTGAGGATACTTAAGAATCAACCCCCTAAATGAATTGTGAGAGGTTGTATTTATAGAGTTTTTCAAAAGCTTCTGATTGGCTTATATGATCAATGGCTATGATAATTCCTGGCAGATCGAACGGTTGAAGAAAGATGAAATTGAAGAGAAAATAGAAGAAACCTAAAACCAGATTTTTCTATTTTATTATGAAAGAGGAAAAAGAAGAGATAAGAAATCATCTTTCTTTAAAAGAATAAAAGAAAGATTTAAAGGCTGATAAATAATTAATTAAAAAAATCAATTATTTATTTGTGGAGGACATTCACTTTTCTTAATTAAATAAAATATTTAATTAAGCTTTTAAAAGCAGAAGCTTGTGATAAGAAGAGCTTTAATCATGTTTTATTGAAAAAAGCAGAATATCTCATAATTAAATAAAATATTTAATTATGATATGAGAAGATTGCACAATTAGGTAAAATACCTAATTTTGATTTAGAAAGAAAGCATAAGATATTTTTAATTAAATAAGATTTATTTAATTAAATCACTTTTATGAAATTAATTAAATGAAACATTTAATTAATTAGAAGAAGAAAATTAAATAGAAGAAAAGTATTTAAATTTAATTAAATCAAAAGATTTAATTTGAATTCAAACAATGATAACTAATTTAAATAAATAGGCTGTATTTATTTAATTAATTAGAAGATGGTATGAAATAATTAAAATAAAGTGATTTATTTAGTGGAAGAAGAATAAGATGAATGAACAATATAATTAAATTAATTAAATTTAATCATGTAGAGGATTTTAGAAAACTAATTAAATAAATGTTTAATTAATTGCCGGGATTATAGACATGACCATTTATGCATATACATTTTGCCCCTCTTTGAAGTGATGATGAAGCATTGCTTCAAAGAAAAATAAAAATTTTCCCTTGATATGTTTCTGATTTTTGATATTGATGATGCCCCCTCGAGAGGATAGGTGGGTTGGACAAACATAGGTATTCTCGCGAAATGAAATGAAATGATAAAGGAGGGATAAGTTGAATGATGCAAGAGAGAATGTGGATGAAGGAGATGAAAGGATACGCTATGCTGCAATGAAAGTGAGCAACCATGATGTTTGATATAGCACTAGATGTTATGCACCAAGGTATAAGGACCAAGGTGATGATGTGTCTCGTGCCCCAGCGTAATACAACCTTGTCTAGATGTATGAGGAAGTAAATTTAGAGCATTAAAGTCCTAATGCACAAAAGGTATAATGTGACCTTAGATGCAAAGGATAATGCAAAAAGATATTCCAACACACACAAGATATGAATATTAGCTGGAATGATACGGATTTGATACAAATGCAAGAGAAAATGATAACACACACAAGCAAGCAAGCAAGCATGCACAAATGATACAAAAACAAACAAGACATTGCCCTTGTCAAGTTGTAAACCATTGATTGATTGATTGATTGATGATGTTGATAGTGTTGTCATTGTTGGGAAGCGATATATCCCTAGAGCAACACAAGGATGATGATAATTTATTGGTTGATTGGTTGATTTGGTTTACGACAAGATTAGGATCAAGACCAAAGGATGTGATTGGATAATTTGACAAGATTGATCGACTTGATTGGTATGGATTAAGGATTGACTTGCATTTGGATATTTGCTTGGAATGTTTGAAGATGATTTGATTGATTTGAAGAAATTGTTTGTAATGATATGATGATTGATTGGATGATAGGATGTGATGAATTGAATAGAAGAATTGATGTGATTGGAATGATTTTAGGTTGAAGTGATTTGATTAGATAATCGATTGATTGAATTGAAGAATTGATTTTATTGGAATGATTGTGATTGAGTGGATTGGTTGCAATGGCTTTGATGATGATGATTGATTTGGTGGAATAGTTGAATGATTGGGTAGAAGAATTGATGTGATTGAAATAATTTTATTGCTTGGATTTTTTGTTGGATATTTGATTTTTTTTTTTTGTATTTTTCAAGGCTTTCTACTACTACGGATTTCTTTAAGTTTTTACCTGCTGTTTTTAGTTTTTGGACTTTTAACTGTTTTTGGATTTTCGGAGACTTTTTCCTGCTGTTTTGGATTTCTTGAGGACTTTTCTCATTTTTGGATTTCTTGAGGACTTTTTCTACACTTTATTTTTGGATTTTTAGGGACTTTTGCTGTTTTGGATTTCTTTAGGACTTTCGACAAGCATAATATTTCTTAAGATGCATCTTGTTGATAGGTTTCATCAACGAGGTCTCCTTACAGCGTTGATAGCAGCATACTCGAGCGTGAAGCGCAGCATACGTAGGGCCCTGTAATTTGGTTCAAATTTTCAGCGCTTGCTTTCACCGGTGCCCCGATTTTGTGGAGTTCTCTTTGAACTTCGTCCCCTGGAAGGTATGTGACCTTACTTTGGCGATTATAGTTCGCGAGACATCATACACTAGTATACCTTCAAATAGTGCGACTACTTTTTTGTCAGCTTTTCATACAAGTTCCCCTAACTAACTCTTGCGTCCGAGAAAACTCTATCTTCGTCATATAGTTATGAGACCTTTCAGTGATACTCTTAATGAAGGTATTTCTACCTCTAAAGGAAATATGGCTTCTGCTCCATAGACAAGGGAAAAAGGTGTTGCTCCTGTTGGCGTTCGGACACTAGTTCGGTAAGCCCACAAGGCAGGATTGAGTTGAATATGCCAATCCTTCCCTGAGTCATTGACAGTCTTCTTCAAAATCTTTAGTATAGTTTTGTTTGAGGCCTCTGCTTGGCCATTCCCTTGTGGATAATAAGGCATGGAATATTTGTGCTGAATATGGAATCTTTCACAAAGTTCATCGACATCCTGATTTTTGAAAGGCCGACCATTATCCGTAATAATGGCATTAGGAATACCATATCGACAAATAATGTAGTTGAGTATGAAGGATGAAATCTGTTTTCTAGTGACTTTAGAGAGAGGTACTGCCTCAATCCATAATTAATCAAACTGAATTCTTTGTGATAATGAATTCATGCCCATTTGAAGGAAGGATGAACTTGCTTGAGATCTAACCCCATTGAAGGAGAATGGCGGTGGGTGTAAGCGAATGAAAGTTCTTGTCGGAGCATGAATGAATTCCATTAATGAATCGACATTTTGAACATGTTTTAACAAAAGTGAATGATTCCTTTCCATTGTAGGCCGATAGTAACCATTCTAATCAATTTCCTGGATAAGGTTAGTCCACTCGAATGAGTACCACAGATGCTCCCATGAACTTCTTGTAAAGCTTTGTCAGATTCGTCACGTTCAAGACATCAGAGTAAAGTACCATCAAGACCACGGCGATAAAGGGTATCAACGATAAGGGTATATCGAGAAGATTGTCGGATAAAGTTACGTTTTTGGTTGTGGGATAAGTCGGGTGGTAAAATGTCATCTTTTAGATAGGTATAAATTTTACCATACCAGGGTGAATCAGATCCTACTAGGTGGCAGATAATTTGGCTTTCAGGTGTGTCATAGGCAGGTGTAAATAATTGTTCCACTAGAAATTCGTAGCGAGTCTGTTTTTCTGGGAGTTGTACTAATGAGGCAATCGTAGCCATAGCGTCAGCTGCTTTGTTGTCAACCCTTGGAATTTGTGTGAACTGAATGTTTACAAAGTACTTTTTGAAGTCATCAATCATCTTCTTGTATGGCAACAACTTGTCATCCTTAGTCTGATAATCATCATTGGTTTGGTTGATGACTAACTGTGAGTCACCAGAAACTTGTAGCTCGGTAATCCTCCATTCCAATGCTGTCTTTAAACTAGTGATGAGTGCTTCATATTCAGCTATGTTATTGGTGCATGGAAACATTAGCCTATATGACCGAGGAATGGTATGTCCTTGAGGGGTGACAAAGAGAATGCCTGCCCCCGATCCATGTTGAGTAAAAGAACCATCGAAGTATAAAGACCATAACTGTTTCAAGTCTGCCGTGAAAACATCAGCGTCTGGGAACTCAATGTGTAGGGGGTGCTCTGTTTGTAGAGGAGCGTCTGCTAGTTGATCCACAATAACTTGTCCTTTGATTGCTTTGCGATCAACATAGTGGATGTCAAACTCACTCAAAATCATGACCCATTTTGCTAACCTTCATGTTAGTGATGCTTTACTTAGTAGGTATTTGAGTGGATCAATTTTTGAAACCAGATTGATTGTATGAGTTAGCATGTAATGTCAGAGTTTTTGTGAAGCAAAGACTACTGCTAAACAAGCCTTCTCAATAAAAGTGTAGTTAAGCTCATGACTTGTCAGTGTTCTGCTAATGTAATAGATTGCACGTTCTTTCCCTTCATGATCTTCTTGTGCTAATAATGCTCCCAAGGATGTCTCAGTTGCAGCAATATACAGGATCAATTGTTTGTCTAGACTTGGTGGTACGAGAACTGGTGGGTTCATCAGGTACTGCTTGATTTGTTGAAATGCCATTTCACGCTAAATCCCATCTAAAGGAACATTCTTATGTGGGAGATGGTATTGAATGATATTGGGCACTACTATCGATAATTGTGCAATGAATACGATGAATTTAGTCGTCCTTGTAATGACCTCAATTGATACGATGTTCTTCGGAGGAGAGCATCGCATGATTGCACGAACTAGCGAGGATCTACTTCAATTCCCTTTTCTGAAACAATATATCCTAATAGCTTCCCGGATGTGACCCCAAAAACACATTTCTTAGGGTTTAGGCGAACTTTGAATTTTTCTAATCTGGTAAATATTTTTGACAATATCTCCAAGTGTCCTTCTCTGGTGTATGATTTTTTCAATATGTCATCTACATAATCTTCCATGAATGTGTGCATCATGTCACGAAGAATCGTGAAAGTCATAGCTCTTTGATAGGTAGCTCCAACATTCTTTAAGCGAAGGCATGACATTCAACAATATGTTCCCCACGGACAAGTGAAAGCTGTTTTCTCTTGGTCTTCTGGTGCAATCTTGATTTGGTTGTAACCAGAGAAACCATCCATTAATGAATACATGGCATGGCTAGCTGTCAAATCAACTATAGTGTCAATGCTTGGAAGCGGAAAGTCATCCTTTGGACAAGCTTTGTTAATGTCTCTGAAATTAGTGCATATTCTTACACATTTGTCTGGTTTTGCTACTGGTACAATGTTGGATATCCATTCTACATAGGCAATTGGTCTTATAAAACCTGCATCGAGGAGCTTTTTGAGTTCTTCTTTAACCAGTAGTGCTACATGAGGATTCATCTTTCTGAGCTTTTGTTTGACTAGTTTAACTCCTGGTTTGATAGATACATGATGCATAATGAGATCAGGATCAAGGCCTGGCATGTCTGCATATGACCAAGCAAAATTAACTTGATTTTCTTTGAGAAAGTTCATGAATTCTGGGATTTCTTTATCTGTCATTGATTCAGCTAACTGTAAAATCCTTGGATTATCTGTAGTTGCAATATTGATTTCCTTTGTAGGCTCGATCAAGATGGGTGATCTCTCATGATAGTGCTCCGGGAGAGTGTCAAGAATCCCATCAGCTGGTGCCTTAAAAAGGTTTTCACCATCTGATACGCTCTTTATTTTATTTTTTGCTTGATCTAGTACTGCCATATTCTGGTTTTCACCACTAGATCGTTTTTCTTTATTTTCATTTTTGTAGCTAGGAGACTTGACACTCTCCTGATTAAAGACTTCATACCGAAAATCGCTAGTGGAACAATTATCGACACCTTCGGCGGAAAGGAAGTTTATGATAGCTTCGTCATTTGGAAAAATGGGTATATCAATAGGTTCGGTTAGATCCCAGTCAATGAGATCAGGATGGATTAATGGTAGCACGTCATCTGGTCGTGTGAAATCGATGATGGTTAGGTTCAAGACAGAGTTATCGGTAGGATCCGAGGTATGAGGTAGGTCAATGATGGTACTATTCTCCTGATAGTCTTGTTCGTTAAAATCTAACTTAGTATCACTAGACTCATAGTTGTGTTGTGGTTCAGATTCTTGTGGTTGGGATCCTGAACTGTCTCCTTTGATTAAAGTGGGTGTATACTTGTGTATGACATCTACCTCTTTGTCCCTCCAAAATTCATCATTGTGGATGGTATCCCATTCATATTCAGTAGAATCTGTATCAGAAGTATTTTCTATGACATTCAGGATTGATGCCAAACATGTCTTATTCTTATCGGAACCTTCTTGCAGTGTAAAAACATTACCTTGTAATTGTTTAGATTGGGTAGCATCATAGCCTATTCCAGTTTTGTCATATCCAGCAAGCCCTGGGAGATGGATAGGCTCAACTACACCTTCTTTTCTTTTTCCAAGAGGACCATTGTCATATCCCATCTTTTGCATGATGGAATATCCTTTCCCATATTGATCTGTTGGTAAGGTGACATTTAGAACTGTTTCTTCCTCATCCTTATAGAGCCAATCCAGAATTGTTGTATCCTCAAGATCTCCCATGGGAAACTTTTCTTTGATAAATTATCCATTGAACTTGGTAGTGGGCTCTGTTTGTATTAGTGCTGATGTTGATGCTGCTGCTATCTGTTGTTGTGTAATAGAAGGCTTTCCATGTGATCTAGGAGATGTAGGTAGATTAGCAAGACAAAGGGAATATTCCCCAACTCCACTTTCCTTGAATTGCAGTTTCTTGTCAAAGCTTTTGGCTAATTGGCTGATTTGTGTATCATGCTTAGGAGAAGTATTAGCAAGTGCTTCTCGATTATTTGGAACCAAAGTATCCTGATGAGCTTTGACATTGGCACAAGTTTGGGTGTTGGAATTATCAGCTGGTATAGTGATTTCCTGTCCATCATATGGAAACTTAAGACATTGATGGTAAGTGGACGGAACAGCTTGCATTTCATGGATCCAAGGATGACCCAACAAGATGTTGTATGCAAGATCTCGATCTAAAACTTGATAGAAGGTGTTTTTGATAACAGGTCCCACTCTGATTGGTAGCATGATTAAACCTTTAGATGTTCTCTCCTCATCATCATAGGCTTTTATAGTAATCTTCCTTCTAGGATCAATGGAGTTTTCCGCAAATCCTAATGCTTGGACTACCTTCAAGGTACATATATTTAGACCAGCCCCTCCATCTATTAGAACACGTTTAACACAGAACTTATGGATCATGACCTCTAAGTATAATGATGAATTGTGGGGATGAGTCATGGAAACATCGTCTTTGTCTGAAAATGAGAGACACGTAGGTGAGGACAAATGTCCTACCATGGCTTGAAATCGGTTCACATCCAAATCCGTGGATACAGTCGTTCAAAAAGGGCTTTGTCTAAGATTTCCTTATGTGCAGGGGAGATTTTTAGGAGTTCTAAAATGGAGATTTGAGCCGGAGTCTTTCGAAGTTGGTTGACTAAGTCATATTGATGTTGAGGGGAAGTCTCAGTGGATTTTGAAGAGGTGCCTTTCAAGACAACTTTAGCTTGTGCTCTCGTTGTGACATTCACTTGTCCATTATCTACTTTTTCCTTGATTTTTATAATGTTGACTCGCGCATCATTTTTATAGAGGTGACGGATTACATTGTCATCAATTTGATTCACATTTTTGTCAGAAGACTCCCTTTTGATAATTTGGTAGAGGATTGCGAAATGCTTGGTGATCTTCATTGGATTTTTGTTGTCCTTCTACTGTGATAATGCCTTTGTCAATTAGATCTTGAATAGCATGTTTCAAAGCTTGACATTGGTTTGTACGATGACCTCTGCACCTATGATAGTCACAAAAATAAGCCTCATTCCATGATGGAGGTTTTACACTAGGTTCATAATTGCGTTGTGGTGGTAACATAAGGACATTCTTTTCCATAACCTCTTTGAAGGCAGATTCCAAGGATTGTCCTAGTGGAGTGAAAGTTCTTCTATTGGAGAAGAATGGAAATCGTTGTGGGTTCGTGTTTGAGGTATTCCCTAAGGTGTTGTTATTTCCTTGATAGTTTTGGTTGTTGACAGTCCCTTGATTGTTGTTCGCTGAAGGGGGATGATTGTTTCCTAGATTCGCGACTGAATTGACACTGTTGTAATTATTGTTACGAGGAGTGTTTGGGGTGCTCAGAACAAATGGCCTAGTCATGATATGATTTGCATCTACAACACCATCGTTTACAACGTTCTTGTTGCGGGTCCAAAATTTAGACTTGTCTTGATTGTTGTAATGGTTAGATGAGCTAGGGTTGTCCTTATCAAGTTTTATTGTCCCTCTTTTGACCAAAGCATTTTCGATAGTGATGGCATCCTCAATCAATTTCTCAAAGGAAGTTGGACAATGTAGATTTAAACGATAGCTCATTTCTGAGTTGAGGCTATTGATGAAAGTAACCATTTTCTCCTTTTCAGGAACATGTCGAGGGTACCTAGCGAACATTCTCCTCCATCTTTGAAGAAAGGTAGTGAAAGATTCACCGGGCTTTTGCGCAACTTTGCAAAGATCAATCATGGTGATTTGGTGTTGAATGTTGTAGGCGTATTGTGTTATGAACAAATTGATCAATTCCTCAAATGTTTGAATAGGAGGTGTAATCTTAGATAACCATTCCATAGAATTGACTCCAAGGCTTCGAGGAAATAATCGCAATAAATAAGTATCCTTGTGGGCAAACTCCAATGTCATGTTTCGAAAATCTCTAACGTGGTCAATTGGGTCTGATTTCCCATTATAACGATCAAATTTGGGAATTTCACAGTGTTTAGGAAATGGAATCATGTTGAGACTTCTATCAAAAGGATAAGGACATATGTCATCCAAAGTGTATTTCTTGGTTGTGGTTCCCCCTCGTATTTCTTTGATTGTTCCTTGGATTTTTTTAAGCTCTTGTTCAAAGAGAGCGAATTTAGATGGGGATGGTTCTTCTTCTTTGCTTTTTAATTTCTCAGTATCAAAGTCTTTAGGCAATTTAGCTCCTTGATCTGCTAAGAAAAGAAAGTACTTTTCTTTGTCACGTTGTAGAATCTTTTCAAGAGCTTTAAGAAATTTTGGGTTCTGTTCCGCCTCTCTAAGTTGAAGTTCTTCCTCTTGGTCATCATCACTATCTACGGGAGTTTTGTTCATGTTTTTGTTCTTAAGCAATGAATTTTCCTCTCCATCAGCCATATTGTTGTCACTGAAAAGGGGATTGTGACTCACACTAAAAAGAGGACTATCACGTTCACCTTCTTCTTGAATGTTGTGGGTGGGAGTTTCTTGTTGAGATGTTTCTCCTAGCTTGTTGTGTTGAGATCTTGTAAAAATAGGCATATGTAAGAGATCCTCGGATAAGATCAAAGGTTACTGAAGGATTTGATTAGGACGCGTTGAATATTCAATTGAAGGTTGTGGTATATTCTCAAACTCAAGAGGTTGATCAAGATTGTGACGTTGAGATAATGCTAATCTTTGATAATAATCTTGGGTAGCCAAAGGTTCTACAGCATAATCGTCGGTGAATCCCCTAATGTAGTCTTGGTATCTATGGAGGAATGTACGATAATGGAGCAAGACATCTCGACTCTTATATAGGAATTCTCTGCGATCTAAAGTCCTTTTGTAACTTAAGTTTGTTTTGGGCTTCTTGATTCTATCAAAAACTGATTTCTTGGTGAACTTGGTTGATTTCCACTTTCTCAACATGGGAGTAAAATCTCAGAGATTTGGGTCTGTGTCTGAATTTTGACAAAAACCTAAAAGCGTTATTCTGTTTCCTAAATGTGTTGTAGAAAAAGGTAAATGCGCTGGAGAAAGAGTCAAATGCGCTACAAAATACCTTATATGTGTAGAAACAGAGAGCATATGTGCAACAGAATACCCTAAATGCGCCGAAACAGAACACAGATGCGCTAGAATAGAGTTTAAATGCACTGCAGTTTTTCTGAGATGCGCTAAAATAGTTTTCTAAGGACAGTTTTGACCAGTTTTCAGCTGAAATTTATCATGTTGGTTTTTGGATGATCCTTTATCTGAATTAATGTTTTTGAAAGCACAGCAAACAATCTGATTTAAGTTGATTCGTAACCAAGCACAGAATAAGACAGGCACAACCTAGGTTAGGCCAGGACAATATCCGCTAGACTCCACGTGGGTTTCCCCAACAACATATCAGTAGCTTGTGAATCCAGAAGCTTGGCTGCACAGGCTCCCCCTTACAGTGCACTCTCTTCTTAGGCCAACCAAGCTTCCAACCCCCATGAAACTCCCATGGCGAGCTAATCACCTCTACTATTGACTGCGAAAGTGTGGAAGGCTTCACACCGACCGGTGCTGGACTAGCAAATAGAAGGTTTTTGGCTTTCTAAACAATGGTATTTAGTTTGGGACCTCGGAAGATGTAAACATGCATACATGAGACAAAATCTACGATAAAGGTGGCACTCCGACTGAGGTTAAGCTCAATAGAGGTTTAAGGGAGTACGACTCCATCCGTATGACACATCCGCACAAGCAACCTTAGGTTTTCCCTTAAGATTTACATTTATATACCAGTTGGGGGTAGCTTAGCCTTAGCTCCGTTACCGGTTTGAGTCATCCCTTAAGGTGAGTACTTTTTCCCTTAAGGCAAGCCCAATTTCTAGAGTCAATAACTATTTCTCTTGCACCCAGGATCGCACAAGTGTGCAAGGGGAGAGGATACTTCAATTATTGAGTCAAGGTTACACAGGGAAAAGTGGGTCTGGTTTTCTGATCACCTAGTTTGCATAGGGTGAGAGCATAATCACCTACCACTTTCAAGCACAGTCAATAAGAGTAAACAAGTTCATGTTATGTGCACCAAAATCAAAAGTGATTTACTCTAAGTGAAGATTTTGCTTCACAACAAACATGGAGTTCATTTTAACTACATGATAAAGGTGTGGTGGCTACCCTAGATTGATTCATTTTAAAACCCAGCAAAAGAAATAAAAGAAATTCTGTCTGCGGAAGGCGTCAGACTCAAAATCTCGGTTACAACTCAGATGTGAAGCTCTGTCCCCCAGATATTACAAAAAACGAGGACGGATGTCTTTCTGTTATCATAGCCCCTAAAACAACTTTATACAAATACGCTCTGTACGATCGCGAAAACAAAACCTATATGCGCTATTCTAAATGCAAATTTTTTTTTTTAGATTTTCTGAAACATATTTAAATGCGCTAAAGAAAGTCCTATATGCGCTAACTAAATTCCTATATGCGCTGCAAGAATACACGTATGCGCCACTCTGTTTCCTAGATGCACCACATAAATGCCCAGATGCGCCGAAACAGTCTTCAAATGCGCCAAAATACCTACAAAAATAAAATTTCTGAATCTTCCGGATGCGCTACCGAATGCCAGAAAACCTATGAGGAAAACCTGCAAGAAAAAAGTCTAAAATAGGGGCATAGGCCCCATGGTGGGCGCCATTTAATGTGTGTATGAAAATCAGATGCGTAAACAAATTAAAAATAACTGTTCAAACACACCAATAGGACATTATATCAAAGCAAAATATAAAGAGTAAAGAAGTGCAAACTCAGTATCCTGCTTCCATTGTTGTCCTATTGTCCTCTATCTTTAGTGTTTTATTAGATTCGGCTTGTGTTCTCAGATTGTAGGCTAGGCTCAACAAAATATCTTCCTAAAGAACGAGATTTTGAGAAATGTTGGTTGCTCACTTTAGCAGCATAACGATATAGTGAAGGTTTGAAAAGAAGAATGATGGATGAAAGATGGAAGATTCCAGAATGATTTTGACAGAGTGAGGATACTTAAGAATCAACCCCCTAAATGAATTGTGAGAGGTTGTATTTATAGAGTTTTCAAAAGTTTCTGATTGGCTGATATGATCAATGGCTATGATAATTCTTGACAGATCGAACGGTCGAAGATGGAAGAAACTGAAGAGAAAATAGAAGAAACCTAAAAACAAGATTTTTCCATTTTATTATGAAGAGAAAAGAAAGAGAAGATAAAGAATCTTTCTTTAAAAGAATAAAAGAAAAGATTTAAAGGCGATAAATAATTAATTAAAAAATCAATTATTTATTTGTGGAGGACATTTAATTTTCTTAATTAAATGAAATATTTAATTAAGCTTTTAAAAAGCAAAGCTTGTGATAAGAGAGCACAATCATGTTTTATTGAAAAGCGAGAATATCTCATAATTAAATAAAATTTATTTTATTATGAAGATTGCACAATTAATTAAAATACCTGGTACGATTTAGAAAGAAAGCATAAGATATTTTTTAATTAAATGAATTTATTTAATTAAATCACTTTTATGAAATTAATTAAATGAAACATTTAATTAATTAGAAAGAAAAGAATTAAAATAGAAGAAAAGAATTATTTAAAATTTAATTAAATCAAAAGATTTAATTTGAATTCAAACAATGATAACTAATTTAAATAATGGTATTTATTTAATTAATTAAGTGGGCGATATGAAAATAATTAAATAGAAAGTAAAATTTATTTAGTGAGAATAAGAGCAAGATGAATGAACAATATAATTAAATTAATTAAATTTAATCATATGTAAGAGGATTTTAAGAAACTAATTAAATAATAAATATTTAATTAGTGCGGATTATAGACTTTGCATGACCATTTTATGCATATAGGTTATCATATAGTTCATCAAGAGTATTAAAATGTGTATGTTATGTGAGGTCTGAGATAAGCGTGAAAAGATTCAAACAAGGGTTCCATTCTAGGTCAAACTAGAGTTCAGGTGAAAAGGCCTGATTCATAGAAGCAAACAAAAATCTTTGGTAACTCATGAAGACTTATCCATGGAACAAAAGGGAATGTGTAGCAAAGTGGGCTATTTGAGTAGGCCAATCACAACCACCACATTTAAACCAAACAAAACCCTCAGCAAAACAAAGGCTAGAAAAATAAACGAATGTAAAGAGAAGCAAAATGGAAAGAAAAGACCTACCCTAACTATGTACAAGGGTGAGCTGAAATAGCTCATGTGAGGAAATAATGCTTCAAGTATTGCTCATTGACTGGCAACGGGATGTCCTCTCTAGTAAGCATTTTCAAGCAGAAGGAATTGTCCCTAAGGATTTCAAAAATTTAAAAGGGGCCAAGCCAAAGCTTGTCAAAATTTTCATGTCCCCATTTCTTCTCATGGGCCTTATCCCAATACAAAACTAGGTCAACAATTCAAAATTCTTTTACTTTGGCTCTACAATGAACCATCTTTTGACTACGCCCTGATGTTTGGCAAAATTTTCTATGACTTCATCACATTTCTCCTCCAAGTGGAGCAGCTCAGTTAAATGGGATTCAAGGTGTTCTCCCTCCTCATAATAAGTGTTGATAAATTGTAGCATGGGAATCTTGAGGTGGATTGGGAAAATAGGTTCGAAGCCATAGACAAGGTGGTATGAGGAAGTTCCTAAGGTTTCTTTATGTTGGGTGTGGTCTGCCCATAAGACGAACTATAATTGGGTATGCCAGTCCTTTGGGTTCTTATCTAGTAGCTTACAAATGAAAGTCAATAAGTTTTTATTTATGGATTCAGCTAACCTGTTACCTTGGGGATAGTAATTGGATGAAAATTTGAACACAATCCCATAATAAAAAGTCCAACCCACAAATTTGAGGGAGGCAAAAGCTAGACCATTATCAAATACCAATACAAATGGACATCCAAAATGATTGATAGTGCAACTTTCAAGAAAATTTATCACTACCTCAATTGTGCATTGTCTACAAGAAATTGCCTATGACTATCTAGTATAGTAATCAATTGTGGTTAGAATGTACCTATGACCCACAAAAGATGGTGGGTTTACCAGACCAATGAAGTTGAGTCCCCACTGGGAAAATGGTCTTACCTCTGCAACTGTTTGTAGTGGGACAAGATCATACCTCTCCTTGGTGGCAGTAGTCTGGTAGACATGGCAACATCTAACATGATTGTGAGTGTCTTTGAACAAGGTTGGCTAGTAATATCTAGCTCACAAAATTTGGTGGGCTATTGAAGGTCCTGATCCATGTCCCATCTTGAATTTATCATGGAATTCCTTCAACACTTCAATCGCTTCTATTTTCCCTAGGAATCTGAGGTAGATCCATTCATGATTCTTCTTATATAACATGACTCCTTTCAACATATAACTATTGCTTTTCAGCCACACAGCTCATTTCTAGACTCCTTGCAAACATGGAGGACATTTGTGATTGAGTAGATAATACACAATGTCATCATACCACTCATCTAGAGAAACATCCCCCAAGTGGTACTACTGAACAGTGAGTTATGGTTTTGTTTCTGCTATTGTATGGGTAAGAGTTTTTCCTCAAACTAGTTTCATTGGTTAGATCTCTATGTCATATTCTTGCAACAGTGTAACCCACTTTTCTCGTCTTTCTCCTAGTTCATTTTGCATCAACAATATCTTAATGGTTGGGTCTGGTAAAATGACAAACACTTTATTTCTTAGAATACAGTACTTGAATTCTTGAATCCATGTACTAAGGCATATGCCTATTTCTCAACATTATGATAGCATAATTTAGTGTCTTTCAGTGGGGCACTCATCAACGCAATATGGTTCTCACTTCCTGCATCATCCTTCTACATTAGCATGTTGGCACATGAGTGACCTGAGTTAAAGAAATATATATAGAAGGGCTTGGAGTAATTAGGGTTGAATAGCATGGGAGCATCTACAATGGCCCTCTTAATTTTTGTAAAATCCTACTTAGCTTATGGCATCCATTCTACTTTGGCAGCTTGCTTAAGCATTGCATTGAGTGGTTTTACGATTTCTACAAACCTGGTGATGAACTTCTTGAAAAAGTTGATCTTTTTGAAAAAGGATTGCATTTCTTTCTTGCTTCTCAAAGGATGAATCTTCAAGATGGCCTAAATATGCTTTGGATCAATGGATATACCATTTTCTAATATCACATGTCCCAACAATTTTCCCTTAGTTACCCCAAAGATACACTTCTTTGGGTTCAACGAGATACCAAATTCTTTGCAATTCTGGAATACCTTACATAAGTCAGAAATGTGGTCCCCTCTCTTCTTTGAGAACATTGTGAGGTCATCCATGTAGATGATGATGCATATAACAATGAGGCATTTGAAATTTGTGTCCATGGCACATTGAAATGTTGCATCTACATTAATCAAACCAAATAGCATCCTTCTATATGCAAATGTTCCCCATTTTGTGGTGAAATCCATCTTGTGCCTGTCTTCGTTATGTACCATTACTTGATTGTATCTTGAGTAACCATTAAGAAAAGACATCATTTTTGAACTATTAAAAATTTGCAACACTTCATACAATGAAGGCACAAGATAGTTATCCTTCTCAAAAGCTTGGTTCAAATTTCTAAAATCTACACACAACCTAATTTCCTCATTTTTCTTGCAGATTGGAACTAAGTTGGCAACCCATGTGGAATGTCAAATAGGGAAAATGATACGTTCAAACAACAACTTCTGTACTTCTTTAAAAATAATAGGTTCTAGCAGTGCATTGATTGGTCATTATCGCTGCCTAAACGACCTCACATCTGGTTTGAGGGGGATAGTATGAGTGATGATCGAAGTGTCATATGTTTTTGGGTCCTCATATCCCCAAGCTATCACATCATGATATGTATGTAATGCATCAATGATTCCTTTATTTTCTTTTGGGGTGTAGAATTTTCCAATAATAACATTCTTAACATCTTTCATGGTACCTAGATTATGAGCATCACACTGGTTATCTATTGAGTCCTTCTTGGTTTTTTGGTCCTAATCCCTTATGTGGTCAAGGTCAAATATTCTTTCTAGTTGAACCATACCCCTGGGTATTTTATCGGTCATTAGATAAATAACCCCCTCTATATCAAGCTCAACCTCTTTAGGTTCCACCTCATCTATAATCTGAGAGGAAAACACATCTGAACTGGTGATGAAGTCCAGGATATGCTTGTCATCTTCAAACACTTGGAAGTTAGTTACATTGTCAGGTACTAAGGGTGTAGGGTTGAGTTCTATTGTGAATTTCCTAGGCTAGTCAATGATAAAGGATGTAGGGTGTTGGCTTCTTGTGCTAAGGCATCAGTGGTTTGATTTTTTCCATAGGGAATTAGTTGAATATTGAATGCATCAAACCCCTCTATGAGGTCCTATACTCTATCCCTATAGTTAGCTAACCTCCGATCATGAGATGCGTATAATTTATTGACTTGTTTGATGACTAGTTCAGAGTCCTGAAATACTTGTAGCATTTTAACCCCTCTTCTTAGTGCCATGAGCAACCCATGAACTGATGCCTCATACTCAGCTACATTATTGCTGCAATAAAATTATAATCTATGTGCAACGAAGTAGGTCTAACCCAAAGGATTGATCAACTTGAAGCCTACTCTTGCTCCTTTCTTCGATTTGGATCCATCAAAGCACAATGTCCAAAATTTAGAGGGACTTTCACTTTTGGAGCTGATTGAGCATACCCTGTTTTCTAGCTGAGTTTCTATCCCTCCATCTTTAGGTTGTTTGTATTTAGGCTGGTTTTGATTTTTTTTGTTCCTCTAGAACCTCTTTTAGAGTGATCTACCTTTTAATGTGGTTTACTAGTGTCTGGCATAAGTAGTACTCAAATTCAGAAGGTGATGCGCCATGTATTCAACACCAACTTGGGAGAAAAAGTTCGTTAAAATCTATTCTAGCTCCTAGGTTGAGTTGGTCTTGTACACATCTCTGCATGAATTATTGGAAGCTGTTAAATAGGCTCAAACTACCATCCTCTTGGAAATATTCATTGTCAGATTCAACTAGTTCCTTCGTGCTCGTAGGAAGGGTGGTCAAGCTGGGAGAAGCATGGCACAACACAAGGACCTCTTCCTCCACCTCTTCTTCTGAAACTCCATATACAATTGGGAGGTAATTTCCCAATTCTGTTTCAACAAATATCACTTCATTCATGTTCTATTTTTTTATCATGAACCTCATCTTGGGCTCACACTCGATACGAATATAGTTGGGAAGCCCCTTCCATGGAAACCACATATGTGAATAATTAGTTGATGTATATCCATTGAGAGCTTGGGTGAAGTCTCTTCCTAATATGATACCATAAGTGTCGAGAATATCTGAAACTTGAATATCAATAACCTACTACACCCTTTGGTCTACTGAAATTTGCATAGGGATTTTGTTTAGTTCACCTACCACGTTGACCTCGGTATTGTCTAGCTAAGTTACATTATAATTGGATGGGGTTGGTGTTATGCCTAATGCTTGATAGACAACAAATGGAATGACATTAGTAGATGCTCTTGAATCTAGCATGTATTTATGTGGATTTTTGCTGAACATTCAAATGGTCAGCAAGAAAGGAGGGTCTCTAACCTTCCTTGAAATAGTCCTACAGATGCGTCTGCTTGGGCTACCTGAGCCTTATCCCTTGTATTGCCCTTATCTTTTGTTTGTGTCTTACTTTTCTCCTTAGCTGGTTGTTTATCTAATTGTTGATTTTTGTTGGGTGGTTGATCACATTTCACCCCTATGATTTCTTTAATCATTGGCTCACTACTAGAGGTGTCAAATGATACTTTCTTTGTAGCTACCTCTTGAGAAAATTTTGATGAGGCAGTTCCATTCAATGATCTAAAGAAGGAATTTCTAATGGTGGGTACTCATAGTAGCTCAAAAGCTGATAGGGTTACTTTTACGTTCTTCAATTCTTTTGCCACATACTCTGATACATTCTCAACATCTACCTCAGATGAACTACCCTGGGTGAGATTAGCAGGTTGTTCTTTACCCAGGTTAGGCTACCTACTCCTATTGAAGTACTGAGTAGGGACCCTAGGGTAAGGTGGATTATTGCTAGCACTTGGGTCAGATGGTGTATTGAAATTGTTGGGTGGTGTGGAGGTTGTAAAGGGACTTCCAATTTGCATATTTCTCAAGTTGTAAGGGGTTGTGCATTTGTGGAACATATGAACCTCTTCCTCTTGTTGTTCTTCCTCATCTTTAGGACCATTATCTATTGAATCAAACATTTGAGATAGGGTTCCTTTCCTGCTTACCTCTTTTGCTTTGCTTCCCTTTTCTGCGGCCTCTTTCATGGGCTCATTTTTGTCACTTTGGGGGAAAGGTGCCTAGTTGAAAACCAAGACTGAGTCATATGGATATGATGGTACTATTTCCCTATAGCTTAAACTGTCAATAACATTTTTCACCTCCACTTGGAAGATTATAGCAGTAGTTTGAAACTCTAGACACTCGAGCTCGGAATGCCTATTGGTTTGATGGATCCTACACCATCTGGATAGGGCTGCCTCAACCAAGTAGACTCTGATGCTAGTTTATAGATATTGCTAGGTGGATCTAGTGGTGTCAAAACACCTCCATTATTAGATCTAGTATTCCATGTTCTATTATGCCTTTGGGGCTGCCTTCTTTCAAAATTCTACCAAGAATGTTGACCTCGTTCATAATTTTGGCTTGAAGATGGTCCTAAATCACGATTTTCTCTATGGTAATTGGCCTGAATACTCCTTTGAGATGCTTGCAACTAGTTATTTTGGTTCCTCAAGTGAGTTACCTCAGTGGATAGCTTCTTTACTAATTCAGCCAATTTATCAATTCACTCCTTATCTGCATTACTATGCGTTGATACTAAATTTTGAAGGAAGACTAGATGTGTTATAGATGGATTTCATTGGGAAACTAACACTTCTGAGTTTTTGGAGGTATGAAGGTACTTGGAATTGCTGTGTATAAGATTGTTAATTCAACGACTACATGTAACTTGGCACTAATGGAGCTTGGTTTAGTGGAGGGCTTGGGTGTGGCACTATGGGCAGCTGCGGGATCAGATTCATCAATGGAGTTTGATGAGCCAAAGCATGAGTGAGTTCATGAATTTTTCTAGGATTGGTGGTAGGTTCCAACAATAGTAATGAACCTATGACATGCTATCCCAAATTAGTGCTTGATTTTACTACTTTTGCATAAGCCTCCACCAAACTCATTTGTTGTTGATGTATACATTTGACCAAGGCATATGTAAGAGTGTCCAAAGAAACATAATATAACACTCTAGTTGAAGCATCATCAACTACGTAAGGTGGCTAAAAATTCATGTATGCTCGATGGAATATATTATTGAATGAGATGATTGGCTCATTAACTTCCCTTCTTATTGACATGAACTACTGATACAGATCTGTGGGGCTGACTAGGACTTTAAAATTCTGTAGGAACGTGTTCTTCACGAGGTCACAAGATGTGATGAAGCCTACAGGTAAATGTATGTACGAATAGAATGCTTCATCTCCCAATGAATAAGGGAAGAGTTTATGCAACATATTCATGTTCAATCTACATATACTTCAAGACTATTTGAAAAATCTTGATGTGTTCTTCTATTGTTCTCTAAGGATCATTTGGATGAACTTGGAGTAGAAACCTTCTAGATATCTGGGCATGTCATGGTAGTCATTGAAGGATAGTGGTGATGTATTATTTCCCAACCAAGCCATTGGTGGGGGTTGGGGTGGTAATGGTTGGGTTGCAACAACTTGTGGATGGGATATGGTAGTTGCTACAATACTTTGGATGTGGCTGGTAAATGGAGAAAAGGCTGGTTGAAGTGAAGGAGAAGGTGGAGATGGAGGGGATTAAGGGTGAGTAGGTGGTGTTGATGCCGATGCTTCCCCTTGCTTGGATCTCTTAGCCCTAGTAGGGGTATTTAACTCTTGAAATTATCCTTTATCTAGTGTGGATTTGGTTACTCTATGAAACCTTTGAGGAGAGTATGACCCGATTTGATCCAGCTTCATCCAACCACTCTCCTTCTAGTGCCCTTTCTATTGATGGGTTTTTTTCACTTCTCAACATAGACATAACATGAATGTCCTATCTCTCTTGAAAGGTGAAAATGTGCAACTAAGTTTCAGAAAATCACCCCAAGGTCTCTTGGGTGTCAAGTCACGACTTTGCAAAAATAGCTCAATTGTTTGTTGTGATTTGCTAGTAATCACAAGGGGCCTTGATGGTTCACAAAGCATGAAATTCATGGGTCTAAAAATAAGTTTTAGAGTTCTGGAAATTATGAATAGTGATAATAAATGCTAGGACAACAATATGAAACTTCTTTAAATCATCAAATTTAACTAGATGGTGATGCTGGAAACTTATGTCTCATTCAAATTTTAAAAGAAAAGTCAAAAGGTTAAAGGGTTGAGAGAAGTTATTCTAAATATAAACTATGATCAATAGTAATAGTGGTTGATGTTGCAGTAGACAGACTTCCTAAACTGAGTTTTGCTTAACTAAGGACAACCTACAATGTCACAAAACTAGTGCAATCTTCTAAGGCTCTTTGCAGATTTTCAGATTGTAACATTCACCTATTTAGCATGAACATACAATTGAACTTAAGTGCAACATGTGAAATAGCCTAGACTAACTTTACACAACAATTTTTTATCAACAAATTATAAAAATTATGAGTTGGAAGTGTATCAAATACTACAACATACAATCACCATTAAATTTGAACATGAACTACAAGCTGAAAATAAACTTTTAGAGACTGAATCATGCACACATAATGAACAATACATAATAAACCATCAACTTCAATGCTTCCCTCATATATTGCAGTAGAATTCCTTTACACAAAAACTCATCTCTCTCTTTAAAGTGAGAGGATGCCCCCCATTTATAGTTTTCAAAAATTAGAATGAATGGTCAAGATTAACACTAGTACACAAACAACAATATATGACTAAATAAACTACTAAAAATTGCATATAAATGACTAACTTTAGTCACGTGACTATTAGTGGTTTATTTGTAGTCATTTATAACACCACTAAATTTATGACTAAACAATTTTAGTCATTTATTTAGTCATTGATTTTAGTCATTAATTTGGTCATTGATTTAGTCATTTATTTAGTCAATAATTTTAGTCATGTGACTATTTTAGTGGTTTATTTGTAGTCATTTATAACACCACCAAATTTATGACTAAACTATTTTAGTCATTTATTTAGTTATTGATTTGGTCATTGATTTAGTCATTAATTTAATCATTTATTTAGTCATGGTAGTGATTTGTTTAGTCATATATTTAGTCATTAATTTAGTCATATATTTATTTATTACTTTAGTCATATTTAGTCATTACTATAGTCATTGATTTAGTCATATATTTAGTCATCAATTTAGTCATTTAGTCATATATTTAGTCATTAATTTAGTCATTGCTTTAGTCATATATTTAGTCATTTTTATTTATTGGTTTCCATTAATAAAAAAGATTACTTATTAACTATCTAAAATATTTGCACAATAAAAGAACAATGAGAAGGTAAAAATAACTTATTTTATTAATCAAAATTTTATTACATTCAGTTGTGTGAGCTTGAAAATGGAGTTACAATTTTTTGTCCCAACATAAAAGAACTTGAAAAGATTACAATACATTGCTGAGAGAGAAAATAACTAGCTGAAATCTGCTCCAAAACCTTGGCTTTATGCTGTTCAACAACTTAAAAAAGAATAGGAATATGAATGTTCTTTTATATCATAACCTACAGTCCCTTACCCTTGTAATGCATAAGTACATGATACATCTTTGCAAATGAATTTTCATTCTATGATTGTGATAAAGCTCCAATCATTTGTAGGCTACCCTCATTCAAACTAACCATGCAAAAATATATTCAAACTCTCTTGCCTACTGTAGCTCTTGATGGAAACTATGCCACCACCTCCACTAGCCCATCCCTTACCTCTAGAAGCACTTATCATATCCATGCCCTTCCTACACAAGGAAAAAAAGAGTCCTTCAATGCTACAATCAATAAAACCAATCTAAATGTAAGAAAAGAAAGTGCATCCATGGTTAGTGTAAACAATAACCTTAAAGTTGAAATAATTCAATGGGTCTATACTAAA
>VDFB02045038.1:0-32022 GCA_007258455.2 Sequoia sempervirens
AAACTAAAGAAAAAATGATCACAAAAGAAAAGATATACTTTTATATATATTTATAACACACAAAAGTATATATATATATATATATATATATAATGGAGCAAAGAACTCAAAAAATTCAACTTAAAAGAAGACTTGAAGGAAAGCACCACACTAGTAAAAAAATAGAGATAAAAATATCAAAATAAAAACATACACAATTGAAGAAAAAGCATATATACTCCAATATATATATATATATACTTTTGTGTGTTATAAATATATATAAAAGTATATGTTTTCTTTTGTGATCATTTTTTCTTTAGTTTTGTATTTACTTATTTTGATCTTTTCTCTAGTTTTTATTTATTCGGTTTGTTTCTTTTTCTTTAGTTTTGTATTTATTTATTTTGATATTTTGTCTAGCTTTTATTTATTTGTTTATTTGATTTTTAAGGTTTTGATTTGTGGATTTGTAGTGGTCTTGTTCTTTTATGTCTCTTCCTTCTTTGTGTCTTGATTTCAAATTTCTTTTGTTGGTAATTTGGGTTGGGATTTACTTTGTTTCTTTACTCTTTATATTTTCCATTTTTTGGTCGATAATTTTGTAAGTGTTTTCTTTGTTGTGTTGCATTTTTTTCAATTGGTTAATGCATAAAATAGGTGATATAGGTATCTTGGTTATTTTTGTTTTTGTTTTTGTTTTTTCTTTAAATGTTTAAGTCTTCATTTTTGTTGGTTCTAATTCTTGTTTTTTGGCTTTATCCTTTTCCTATTTTTTCACCAATTTCCTTTCCTTAATATCTTTATTTATTTTTTCGTTGTGTCTTGATTCTTGTGCCCCCTTATCTCTCCTCCCTCTTTCCAACCTTTTTAGGCTTTGTTGGGTCTACTACTTATCATTTTTACTCCTCTTACTCTCTTTGCATCTTGATGATGGATCACATGTAACGCCCGTCATGCAAACCCCAAAGGACAACAACTATACATTTTTTTTAATAGCACAAAGTAAACATATAAAGAACCATTAAACATTATTAGATTACACGATAACATCATAAACATCTAAGTCCTTTGGGGCACGCAAGGTCACATCGCATAAAACCAACCCATAGCGAAAGGTACATATAAAACTAAATAACTTAACTAACTTTACATCCATCATAGACATTAAAATAATCATTTGCAAGAGATAACATCCATACATTCATAAGCATAAATGTAAATACATCACATGATACCAAGCCATCATAAATCTCATAAATCATGAATGACTACAAGGTTGCATTTACATTACATCATATTTTAATACATTACATGTTCATATCCATGAGTTACATCAAAATCTCCCATACATGTGGGATAGATACATCACACAAAGAATATCTAAAATACAAAATGAATATCTGGTACAAGCTCCATCTGAAGGTTATTGTGTAGAACAAACATTGATGGGGAACCCAATGGGTGCAAAGCACGTTCCACCCAACCACATGGGTTTTAGAAAAAACCTACCCCCCGTGCTAAGAGGTGACAAGGAAGTGACCACGACCAAGGATGTCAACAAGACTAGACTCACATAACAGTAACATAGTAATAGTAACTCCAATGGCATACATGAGAGAATATAGATCGTAAATGAACAGCAACCAAGAATCAGTCACAATAACACAAGACCATAAAACACATCATAAATAAATCAAAGGCAACAACCATTAACCACTCCCAGAGATAAGTAAGAAAGCAAAGCATAAGGGAAACTAGTGGAGAGTGTCATCGCATAGTCCTACATGGGTTATCCTGGCCCTTCCTCCTACATGAGGCACCGACCCCCATCTATGGTTATCCTAGCTCTTCCTCCTACTTGAGGTGTTGGCCCCATAGGGTGACTCATGTAGAGCCGTTAACCTCTCATGAGGATGAGGTAACAACATTTCCAACCATGGCCTTCTTAGTCTACCATTAGTCTGTGAAAGCCCTAATGGATAGATGAGGTATCCAAGATTATCTTATTATGTTATTACTACCCATCCCCCTAAGTTCTATTATTAGGTTTTCACTTGTTAATCTAAATCTTACGTGGGTTATCCTAGTCCTTCCTCCTTTTGAAGTGTCGACCCCCATGAAGAGCCACTCTCCCAGGAGACCCCAAACATATACAAAACTAAGGATTGTACCAACATAAAATGAAAATTAAATCTCAATAGAAAACATGCGAGGTATTACCCATCTCACTAAAAACACATAATCAGAGTCTCAACAATTCTCATACAACCCTTTCAAAATAATGATACTCACTAATTTTCCACATCAAAAGTATATAAAGGGAGATAAATTGATTAACAAATAAGCTCAAGCCTCTAGAAGCCTAAAACATCGCTAAGTGGGTTCCTAAATCAAACTGGGTTCTCACATTGAAAAATCCAACACAATAACATAACAATAAGGAAAAAGTAACCAAATCAATTTAACAAGATTCCATAATGCAAGTTAACATAACAACATCCACATATAGGTAATACAAAACAAACTCTCAATACCACAATTTGTTTTATCACATTCGCAAATAAACAATATAACTAAATCCACTTTCGATGAAATAAATTTAAAATAATCATTTAATAATAACTCCATTATAAAGATTACTCTTATTCTATTATTAACTTACAACCTATTTTGTATATATATATATATAGATTAATGCATATATATATATACACAATATAAATATATGTAAGTATTTTGTTTTATATAATTTATAAAATAACCCTGATCTGCTTAAATTTTTTTGGACAATAAATCATGTTAAAAAAAGTACATATTCCAAAACATAAATATATATATATATATATATATATATTTAAAATAAAAATAAACAATAAAAGAAATAAATATTGAATGTTGTTCCATACAACCGGCATAGTGTATTGTGCATAGCAGTCCGCGGACTACTGTGGGCAGTCGCACATACAAAGAAGGGGAGAGGAGGAGGGTATGGCCAGTGCCGTCCCTTCCCTTCAACCTTAAATTTTTTATTTATTTATTTATTTTTATTAAAAAATACCAAACCACTGTGACGTACAGGTTCGGCCTTTAGCATAGACATTCAAAAAAAAGTTTTTTAAATAATATATTTATAAATATATATATATATATATGTATATACCTCTGTGGGGAGTGTATATATATATATATTTATATATTTATTCTGTCAATCACCTTCAGTAGAAGTTGGAAAGAACAACATACTTATTTATATATAATATATATATATATATATATAAATTCAATTATTTCAAAGGGAAAACAATTTCCCCATAAATAAATTATAAAAACAAAGAACATTTACAGAGACTCAAATAAATTTCTTTCATCTATATGATATCCCGTACCCATTTATTCGAAACCCCTGGAAGATTTTCTTTTGCAAAACAATATATTTGTCATTTCAAATTTAATGAGAAATAAATGATCAATAAGGGAACCTGGAGTCCTGTGCTTGCAGAGAAGTGGTGAAGCTTTCCCTTGATTCAAACCAGCCTTTTGAAGAGCTCCTCCACTAGTTTCTTGATCCAATTTTAATCCACTTTCCTATTCAGAAGTTTTTCCTAGAAATAATGAAAGAGAAACAATTTTTACAAAGACCAAAGAGAAGATGCAAATTTTTCCAGAACTTAATAATTTTTTTTTGAAGCTTCTGTCAATTTTCTTGTGAATGAAAACCTCTCATTTTTACTATTAAATAAAAAGATATCTTCTTTTTTTGAAATTTTTTAAAAAAATAGGATGAATAGAAATCTTCTATTTCTTCACCATCTTTTCAGCCAAAATCTCAACATTCATTGGTCCTTTTCTTCTTTTATTTCTTTTCTTGATTTTTTCCTATTCAAACAACACTTTTTGTTTTAATTTCAATTTTGCTAATTTATACTTGCAGTTCATACAATTTAACCTATTTAATTATATTATTCCATTAATTATCCTCAACATGCTATTTTCATTAAATTATCTAAATACCAATTTAAATAATTTAATTTACACCTTTCAATTTATTTATATTTAATAAATTACATGACTTTTAATTTAATACTTTTATATTATAATAAAAAATATTCCAATAACTATTATTAACATTTATTTTAATCATTTAATTATTTAAATTACATCATACTACACACCAATGTAAAATAAATAACATAAATACACTCACACAAAACAACTATTATAAAATGCAAAAATGATAAGGGTCAAAGACGCACATTACCACAAACATAAAATGGATCAACAAACTTGGGATGGGGTGACTTCCTTGTCATCTCTATTTCAACTTCATGCCCATTGGGTTAATTTGATGCTCACCCTGTCCTACTGAAGCAGGTGGAATTGAGACTTTGTTCCTGCAATTGTTGCATACAAACAAGGTTGTGTACAACATGTATATATAAAATCAAATACATCACATCGTGAGAAGGAATCACTCGCAAACAAGTGGTGCTACGTTGTCCCCTCACCAAGGCTATAATAACAACTGCAACATCAAGTATAAAGCAACATTGCTAAACTAAACCGATCACATCATATCATCATAAAATAATTACTATTCTACTGCATCACAATATACTACTGAAATCAAATTAAACATCACCAAATCACATGTAACCATAATGTCATATCATAATATCCATGTCATCAAATAAAGTAGCATAGTCATCAAGCAATCTAAACTATCTAATCCACTAATCCAACCAATAAACAGTAACTATCAAAGTCTCAAAGTATCAAGCAAAACCACAGAAAATATCAAGTCCAAACAACAACATGAGGGCTATTACATCACAGAGTGTGATCCGAAAAGTTGATGAAAAAACTCATACACAATCAAATCCAAAAGCAAGTTAAATTACATTCATGATAGATTGTGGAAATCTCATATCACTGATTATGTAAAAGTGCCATTTATGTCAAAGGAGTATTAGAGGGAAGATGGAGTTGATCATGAAAGGGAGATGTTGGCATGATGATAGATTAGTTGTGTGCCTAATGGTGTGCCTAAATTACATAGAGCTCAGAGGATGGTTTGAGAGTAGTGGACTGGATTTTGAAAGCATGTGGTGTTGTTTGATGTCAATGGACTAACTCAGGAAGGTTGTTTGAAGCAGTTGTGCAAGTATTGAGTAGATTGTAGTTGTTCGAGCCTCAGGCTTTGGGCTTGTAGTCTATCGCTTACTGAAGTAGGAAGGTGTTTGGAGTTAGTCATTTTCGACTTTTCCTCCAAGGTTTCAAGCATTAGGCCTCAATCACAGGGTATGTGCAGAATCATCATGGAAAAAATAGGCCCTTAAGTGGCGAAAAATTTAGAAAAATCAGAGTTAGGCAACTTTACGTAAAAATTTGAATAAGTTATCTATATTATTTCAAAAATATGTAAGAATAGAATATGTAGCAAATTGAATGTAGTTTCTAAACTACTAGATTTATTTTTTTTAAATAAAAATCTATTTGGTGAAAATTTGAAATTTCAATCCAGTAGTACTTAAATTTCAAGGAAAAAATAAGTAGGTGTATGTCTGACCACCCTAACCACAATATAATGATAATATTTTTTTATAGGATTTTAGATATTAGTAGATATCTCATGTCCCAATGTGATGCATATTTTTTTGTAATTTTTTTCCAAGTAAATAATTAATTATGAATTTTTTTATTATAACTTTTAAAAAATATAAGAACTCATATGTCTGACCACCTTAACTTGGTCAAAACTTCATGAAATTAAATTATTATTTTTTTAATCCTATAGTATGCAAAGCATAAAATGTGACACATGTTTTCGATTCAAAAAATGTGATATTGTTTGAAAGCTATAGGTGTTTTCAATCAGCCTACCAATCAGGACTTTAGTCGTAATTCAAATAGAAAATGAATAATAATTATTTATTAAATTCAAAGTAAAGCATAATTTATATTGTTGGAAAGCTGAGAATCTCCTTTAAAAACCCTTTTTGTCTCATCAATTTTGGGTAAAAAAAAGGTCATCAGCCACATACCCTACACATTACAGATCATATTGCCACTTTTTGGCCCATCATGATCCTACACATAATCCATACCTCTTTTCAAGACCCTTAGAAATATGAAGGAAAATATATTAAGTCCAAATTATTTTAGACTTCGGACTTTAGGATTATAGCTTACCTTTGTGTTTGAAGACAACAATATGAAGGAACCCCACCACCCGAAAATGTTTTAGGCTTTGTGATTTGTCAGGGAGGCTTGCAACTCATTGAAGGAATGGAAAGCAGCAAGGTGGAAGAGTGAACTCAGACATCAAATAAGTTCTTTTTTCTTCGATGTTTTGAAGGTTTCGATGCTGGTCTATGATAAATGTGAAAGGTGATAGATGGTAGAGGGTAAGGCCGAAGGCTGAACCATGATAGGTATGGACATGCCTTGGACTTAAGTGTTCATAATTTCTTGAAAAATGCTACAATGCACAACAAGCAAGAAGTAAGGGAGATAAGTTTATTGTAAATTTTGTTGATTGGAGTGATGTATGCCAGTTTACTCACTTAAGCTCTACACGGTATGAAGAACATGGGATCCCCAATCCCCGAAACCTGGTAGAAAAGAAAAGTTTAGGAATTTCTTACTCCAAAGGAATTCATAAAAAAGTGAAGTGGTGGTCATGTTTGGAAAATCCACGTGCTATAAATTCATGAAAATACTAATTTTGAGAAATCCGCATGGGAAAGGATTTCACAAAAAGTGAAGTGATGGTGATTTCGGGTAATTTTAATGTGCATGGAATTAGAAAAGATGGCAAGTTCAAGTAATCCATATGATCAAGGAATCTGTGAGAATAGAGTCTTTAATGAATCCAAACTCCCTTGGATTCTGTGAAAAGGGAAAATTCATGATGAAGAAAAAGTGCAAGGGTTTGGGAAATCTGGACTGGCCTGGATTCCGTGAAAGGGAAATTTTCATGACAATGAAAGAACAATGGGATAGCAGGATTATGACACATGGCATGGATGAATTGGTAGAAGAGTTATGGCGTGGTATTTGAGGATGAATAGGTTTGTGGCACATGGTACATTGTTATAAGTTGATTTTACATCTTCATTGTAAATCAACATGATTTTTGGTCAACATTTTAAAAGTGATTTAAAAGTTGATTGAAACCCTAAATCCTAGAGTGGAGATTAAAATCAAATGAAATAAAATGATGGAAGATTTAAATGATAAAACATGGGTTGCCAGTACAAATACAAAAGTCAAGGGTGTGATTTCATGGCATGTGAATGCATAGGTGAATGGCATGATTTCTTATGTCAACAAATAGAGAATGAAATCAATTCAAATCAAAGGATGAATGAAAGGAGATTCTTGCACAGATTACTAGGTAACCGTTTAGTTGAATGTTTCAATGTTTATTGGATGAAAATGATGGTACTAAGGCAAGGAAAATAAAAAATATTGTATTGGAACCATTGCATAGAAAAAAGTTAAAATGACATAAAACTGCTAGTTTCCAGTTTGGAAAAGAAGGAATGTTTGATGAATCTAGAAATGGGTTAAATGGATTTCAAATTTTCTTGATGGTGTAAGGATCGATGCATAGATAAATTGTTGAAGAATCTTTCTTGAAAAGTTAGCAAGTGAAGGAAACCCTAACAGAAGATTCAAGATGATCTATGCAGGTGTGAGAATCTTGAGGGATTGATTGTACGTAGATGAAGAAAGAAGAAAAATCAGGAAATAGTCCAAGTTGTTGTATTTTATGTATGTGAGTTGAGAGAGAAGAGTTTCCAAGGGCAGAAAGTTTTGAATAGAGTCATGTATTGGTGAATATGTAGCAAAGGTAGAGTGTGAAGATAGTGAGGAAAGCATAATAGATAATGCATATGTGTAAAGCAAATTCCTAGACTATAATGTAGAATATTTTATAGGTGTTTGCATTAAAAGTGTAGAGGTGCAGAGCAGTAGACAAAGAATGCACAAAGTCTAAATGAGTGAAACCCAAACAAAGAGTAGAATATGATTAAGGGTCAACATTCAAGGTGCAACAAGGTAGAACTAAACCATCAATTTTTGGCTCTTAAGACTTCCCTTACTCTTCTAGGGGTTTTCACCTAAAAGGAGAGAAGTAGGCCAAAAATGTAGGGGGTTCATTCAATTAATGTTATGTGTGATGTTTTTATGAATAAATGAAGTAATCTAAATGCAATTAACTGATCTAAATGAATGAAAATGAATGCTAAACTAAGATTTATACTATGTTTGAAAACAAAATGTGATATGCAAAAAGTATAAAAAATGAATAGAAATGCAAATCAGACCAAACATAATGTTGTAATGCCCTGCCAAGCAAACCCAAAGGATACATGTACATCTAGTATTTATGGCACCAATTTTTTTTAAGTATTAACATACATCATAATAATCATATTTCACATGACATGAAAACTAAACAAGAACCACATATAACAAATCCTTCGGGTTAACAAGACTGCATTACTTTTCACAACATTTTTACATCACAAGAAAGGTTATTATACACCAGTAATAATAAGATAACATGAACACGGTTAACATATTAATCAAGGGTTACAATATTACAATGCCGTTTCCCAACATAAATAGGGAAGATACAATAAATTGGAATATTACATTTGAAATGAAGAAGTACAAAGCTGCAATACTGGATCCAACTCTGGTACAACTCAGGAGACTCTGCAAGGTACAATTTCGCACTTCTCGATCGACGACTGGGGACCCAATGGGGTGCATAGCACGTTCCACCCAACCACGTGGACCCGAAGGCCCACCCCCCGTGCTAAGAGATGACAAGAAGGATCCCCAACAATAACCATCATACAAAACAAGGGTACAAGACTTCACAACAAGATCCACAATAACATAAGGCAATCTCAACACAAGATATAACCAACACAAGATGTGCCAAACATAAGGGATAACCAATAAAGCATCACATACAAATGCCATCATGTGCTTCCAAAGACCCAAAAATAACATAGAGGGAAACAAAGCATTTATGGTTGTTAAAGGAAGAGTGTCATCGCAATGTTGCATGGGTTACCCTGGCGAATCTTCCTAGGCCCCGGCCCCCAACTTGGGTTACCCTGGTGACCTCTTACGAAACCCAGCCCCACATGCAATCCAATGCGGCATCGATTATCTTTCATGAGGACAAGACAATGATTTCGCCATTCCAGGCCTTCTCAACTCATCTCAAGCCCATACAAGCACTTGAGCCATGAGTGAGGCATTCACTTATATCTTGTTAATGTGTGATTCTATCCAAAACCCCTAATTAAATATTAATGTTTTCACTTGATTAATAAACTTCCAATGAGTTACCCTGAGACGACTTCTGGGTCTCGGCCCCCATTGAAAGCCACTCCCCTTATGAACAACAAAATTCAAAAGACACTATTCAGGGTAAGCCCCTATGCACAACATATAAAGCCACAAGGTAATTTGCATTAAGGAAGGCATACTTCATTCTACACAAAATCCTCATAACGAATCTATTTTCAACTGCAAGGCTAAATCCCATAACATCAAATAGATCATACGAGCAATAGTTCACAAAGAATTAACTTAACCAACTCACAAAATCAAAATCTTCCCAAGAACAAAATGGCTCAACCGGACTTCCTCCCAAAATAATATCTCATAACCATCTCAATACCAAAATCCACCACTATAATCAAAGGAAAAGTCAACCAACAATACATCATGACTGAGACATAGAACAAGGCTCACAAATATTCTCATCACAAATTGACACAACACATCACACATTAAATCTATAAAGGAGCTAAGAATTACATATAGAATCCTTAAGGCATTTTATCTCACATTCCTAAATAATGCTATAAATAACACAGGATACAAAATAGGTTTACATTGAAATTCATTCTGAGTTTTCTAAATAATCTTTTATCTACAACCTTGCATGTAATTGGATCGAAATTCATTCAAAGAACATATAATTCTTTATTTGAGCTGAACATGTAAACAAATCATTTCTCTCTAGTACATTATATTTTTGACATCTTCGTAGAAAGAACATGAACAATTATACCCATAAACAAGTATATTAGCAACCGATATTCTTTAATCTCACATGTAGTATTCTAGTTCAATTTCTCTATTCACCTATCCTTAAGCAATCAATTACCCTACATATTACCTATCTTTCATAATAATATAATTAAAGATTACTTATAAATTAAAAAACTTCTATTCTATAACCTTAACTTCACTCAACTTAATTTAATATTTTAATCATTTTTTTTTATACTTCTTATCCATTACAATTAATAGTTGCCAAAGAACATCTTATCTAATTCACTCCACCTTTATAAGGAAGATGTAAAAGTAAATAAACAATCTATTGGCATATACTATATAAATACATAACTCTCACCTATATTCATAAATTATATATACTCGTATGAATACATATGTGTCATTGCGGAATCTCACACACACTTACATATATAATTAAGAATATAAACAGCGGTGGTTGATATTATAATTACAACAATCTCCTTCAATCACAAGTATCATCATCTAGAACACCCAACCGATCTCCTAAATACTCAAAGCTTTTGTTTCCTAATGAGTGAAGATCAGATATCTGCACATTGGTCTTCAGACTTCTAAAATTCTATATAAATCTCCCCATTGTTATCAACTCTCTGATAGATATGGTATCTAATGACTACTGTCAATAATGCTTATTCCTCTTGTGAAATACAAGATTCTTGGATAATGCTATATATGAAATCTTTTACAAACTATCTATTATCTAATACACACTGAGCAGCTGCCATCAATTCTAAGTATGTTTTCATACGCCAAACTACTACGGATCTTATCATATATATATATACCACATACGTTAGTCCAGACTTATGAAAACTTAGTTTTAGAAAATCAACATAGCGATAATTTAAGCCCATGCATTTAGTTTAAGTTGTGGCGAAGGCTAAATAGATATGTGGTGACTTAAGAGGCTCAGGAAGGAATTCATTTTGTTCCTTGGCATATGTATTTGAAATGCTTTACTTCTCATATGTATGAACTAATGGTTGTCTAGCTTATTTAACAAAATCTCAGTAGCTTGTTTATTCGGGTAACCAAATTGTTTATTTCACTGTATGCATGTTGTATCTGGTTTAATATATTTCCTCACTCATGTTTGAGTCACTCTTATGTATTGTATTCAAATCCATTACTTTTTTTTCATGCACAAATTACTTTGCTTGACCTTTGGGTTCCTCTGTTTTGGAATTGGATCTTGGAACACCCGTTTAATATTGCAGACTAGATTCTTCATTAAGATTCAGCACAGATTTCATTTATTGAGCTGAAGGGATGTGCTAAGTACCATTATGAAATCTCATTCATATTTTAATCTTGCACATCTTATCATGGGCTAGATGATGATGGCACTGCTGGAGAAGGAAGCTGGGAAGGAAGCAAGGCAAGAGAAAAATTGATTTGGTTGTTGAAAGCTCTCTGAATCTTCAAATGAAAGCAAGCGATTTGGGGTGAAAGGTGTACAAGTGTTAGTTATAGTATTTATAAAAACATCTACCATCCAAGGAAATCTAAGTATCCTTAAGGATCCTCTTGCGAAACAAGTAAGGATGGATAGAGAGCACAGTAATTGTTGACGCTTCTTTCTTTGCTTGACAATGAAACTTCTTGGAAAGAGGACTTATCACTATAAACTCCTATTTTGAACTAGTGACCATGAAAATAATCCTCTTACATCTTGTACGTAGAGGGTATACTCGAAAACTATCCCCATGACACAAAGTTGCGCTCTACAACTAAAATTACCTCTATATAATACCGAAAATGCTACAGAGTGTTTTGCACAATACTATCAAACCAAAAGAAAATGAATGTAAAATCATCCTTTGTCCAATTACTCGAGGAATTAGAACAGATTACTTACCTCTCCACCTATAATCGGGGTCAGGTGCAGTGATAATCTTGCAGGAGCTCAAGCCCATCACTCATCGTAAGGTTTCTGGTTCGTGCCATGATCACCAAAATTGAGCATGCTAGATTGCCAAAGTAAGATTCGGTTAAATCTCTGAGCTGAAAGTATTGTCAGGACAAATCTCTAGCTGCAGCTCGAAACTCTATCAAAGCTTCAATCCCGACTTCCAAACCCTTTTGTCTTCTTTTGAATGGGGACATCATTCTTGTGGAGAATATTGGTGATGCTAAAAATTTTTTAGAAAAACTCAAAAAAAAAAGGCGTTGATTTGGCGAGGAATTGGAAACAGCGGAACTCTACCAATGGCCCTTGGCAGAGGATAAGCGGGTAAGGAAGGGAAGGCCACGAGGGGTAACAAGGCAACAGGTATATGTTGTTTTTCACAGCCTTGATATTAGACACTGTAGAATTGTAGCCCTCCCAACTTGTCACCACTTTCCCTCCACCATTGATCAAGTGTAAACCAGGGAATAATTCTGTTACATTAGATCTGAATGTACCCATGCCTCCAACGAGGAAAATAATGATGGAGAAAAAGAAAAACCCAGAAAAACTACACTAGCCATTTTCTTAGTCCGCTTAGAGGGATTCTCATAGTGATGGTCGGTCTTGGAAAGCGACTGCTTCCGGGGCTTGGAAGAAGGAGGCGTTGATAAAATCTCCAGAAGGGCGTAGCCTCCAGGAAGACCGATCTCCTTTCTTGCATGGCGGTTGTTCCTTTTTTTCTGTATAACTGAACTGCATGTTGTATAATTGAACTGCATGACTACGCACCAAACTATCAGTTAAACTCGCCAGTTTCTTTCCTCTTTTCTCTCTATCACCCGCACCAACAACTCATACCATTAAGTTCTAACTGACCCCTCTAACCGTAAATTTCACACTCTCAGGATCGACTTACAGGTATGCACAGAAAAGCATGACAGATGGTGATAATCGAGAAGATTGAGGAATGGATAAGATCTTACTTTTTGAAAGCGGTGCAAACAAGAGTCCAAAAGCCAGGAGTCCAATAACAGAGCCTTGAATTGACACAACTGCCAATTCCACGTTACCCAAGTGGCCTGCACATACTGTTGTGATTAATGCTGTTGAATATTGACATATTCTGGTAAAAATAGCAGGCCCTACAATTCTCCACAGTTTCTTTGACTTGGTCAAACTTTCTTTTATTAGCTGTTGAAAATGAAAAATACCATCCAAGTCCGTTAATCTAATATTCTCTCTGCCAGAAACTTCATAGTTACTACTATCATGATCTTGCTCCTCTTCCTTCAACAATGGTGAGCTAACAACATCGGCCATGTTTACAACTAGAGAGAATTATGTAAACTTCATACACGTTCTTCTGTTTAAGCCAAATATGAGATTATATTTAACATGTACTTGTCCTCTGTAGTCTTAGTCTTGACCATTGAGAAGGTATGTCTGTTGAAAGGCAAGTATACGTTCATCTAGATCTATGTGATAGTTACCTTATGAGCGTCTAATATAAAACAATAGAATAGCTATAGTTTTAACCGAACGCCATAAATTCCAAAGTACATGACTTCCAAAGAAACTAAATTTTTAAATGGTTTAGATAAGAATCTAAACATTTTGTGTATTCTAAATAGACAGAAATACGTGTACATCTTGCCTTCCATGTCAAGATTGTCTCCCTATTATATTAGTACATTGACAATATTTATTTTCAAGTGCTGCATCTACGATAGATCATCAGTAAAATCAAGCAGGTTATATATATATATAAAACTTCCTATTTTATTCAAATTTTGCAACTGCGACAGGTTATAATTATGCGTTCACAACACATCCAAACAAGAAGGAACCAAATCACATACACTTCATGGTCAAGACGAAGTGGAGAGGGGGTATTACATTCTCCCCCCTTAGACCCGACTTACTCCTGGAAGTCGCGAGGGTAGATAAAGCATTCATAATTATAAGAGTCATCAAAATTCAAGCAACAAATATGAAAACAACCAACGACATGTCTTCACAAGTTAAACAATATAATCACGATATCAACATGACAACACAATCCAAAAAGCGGAAGAACAACCAAGACAATTGACAAATCATAGAAACCCGCCGACTTGTTTGCACAATGGAATTTATATCATAAATGGGATGATGGAAAAGTTGGGGAAATGACATTTATATAATAATTGTAACCCAGATTAATATGTTAACCATGTTCATGTTATCTTATTATTATTGGTGTATAATAACCTTTCATGTGATGTAAAAATGTTGTTGTGAAAAGTAATGCAGTCTTGTTAACCCGAAGGATTTGTTATATGTGGTTCTCGTTTAGTTTCATGTTATGTGAAATATGATTATTATGATGTATGTTAATACTTAAAAAAAAAATTGGTGCCATAAATACTAAATGTACATGTATCCTTTGGGTTTGCTTGGCGGGGCATTACAAATGTTGTTTCTTAGAATGTGTGCACCTGGTAAATTGAAGAAGGTTGAAAAATGATCTAGAAGACTGATGAAATTTTAACTTGGGCTAATTGGGACTCATTCACCACCTTGGGCGAATTAGTCCCAGATCAAGAATTTTCTACACATAACCTGTTTTCTGACAGTCGGGGATCTAGAAATGTATCTGACTCAAATTTGAACCTTAAGGGGGACTCATTTACCATGCATGGTAAATCATTCCACTTTCTGATTTATGTAAGTACAAAACTTTGTTCGGCACCTTGACACCTGTACAACAACTTTTTACGAAAATATGATTTTGGATCTCAAAAAATTCCTACAAAATACTTTAAAATTGTTTGTCTAATGGGGGGTTTTCCTTAGTCAAACCCCTAGTTGGATAATTAAATCTTGAATAGAGAAAGAAATCTGCATAAACCCTAGCCTGAGATGTGTTAAAGACTAAGAAAGTCTGAATCATGACAAAAACTTTATTCTATTGATCTAGAATAAGACATGCAAGAATGATTTACATGATGCAAAATCTCAATCCTAGAAATTTCACAACACATGAGAAAGAGGGATGAAATGAAATGTAAAATAAATAAAAAATAAGATGTAAACCTTAATCTGAAGATAAAGAAACAATGGAAGATGGAATCAATAGGAAACCAAGTCCTTAGGCATGATTTAGTGGCTAGTTCCACCTCTTCACCCTAGATTTCTACATTATTCACCATAGGCATCCATTATCAACCCTTTGCAATGTTGAATCTTGATCAAAATAGTGAGCTTCAAGACCTGTAAAAACTTTAGTTTGCTGCCCTAAAACTTCAACTTTATTCATAAAATTTCTGATAGAAGACTTGACTTTAAAAATTTGCTCTTGAAAAGTGATAAAAAGATTAAAAGATTGTGAAAAATGAATAATAATGAGTATTTATAAGCAACAACGCCTTATTTTCCCATTAATTAAACCTAAGAGGCCAACATCTTCCAAAAATTAAAGTTAAATTAATTAAATTCCCGCTTGATTTTGAATTTTCCCTCAAAGGGGACTCATTCGCCACCCTTGGCGAATGGGTCCCACCAAAGCGGACTCATTCACCCAAGGTGGAGAATGGGTCCCACTACTGCTATTTGAAGGTTGGTTGCCACCGGTGTATGATGTGATTAAATGTTGTTTGTCAGGTTTTATATGATTTCTCAGGTAAAACGGGCCTCTCGATCAAAATTAATGGGTCTAAGGGGCCTATAAATGTTGTTTTGAAGGGTAATTGGTGAATAGGGACTAAAAAGTGGGTCCAATCATGCATGAAATTGTCTCTCTTCTCAAGAGGGTCCAATTTTCTATGGAACATTTAGCCCCCACTTTAGTGCCCATTTGACTCTACGTGCATATGTAAGCTAAAGGACTCTAAACAATGCACTTTATTACATAAAAGGATACACATTCAAAAGATGAAAGAACGAAGCCCCCAATGTAGTTATCTACATAGCCACAACATTAGGAACCACATCCTGCAACACACATTCGTTAATTGCTCAAAAATTCTTATGTCCAACTCCTAGGAATCCAATTCAAGGGTAGATGTATGCCCCCCTTTGATTCCACTTGCTTTACATAGGTGGAATCAAGGTAGCAAAACTAGCCACATCGAATAATAGAAACCATATCGTAGAGAATTTCCAAGTACCGTGCTACATAACAATAGGAAATTGATGATATCGAGTGTGGAATCATGATTCCAATGCATCAAATGACATTAAAAATGGATTACCCTAGCTCTCGATACTTATTTGAATAATAGCGGCATTATGAGTTCTTGAAAAGATGATAATTGCATGTTAATGTGGAAAAGTAAAAAGAGAAGAAAAGAAGTTAAAAAGAAGTGAAGGAAAGTAATTTGTCACTTACTATTCTTTTTTACCTTCTTGTAGCTTGAAAGTGACTAATGAGAGAAGAACATGTTGAGCAAACGAGATTATGCACCTTCGTGGTTCGATGATCTTCGTGAGCAGGTGGCACACGATGAGCTGCGTAATGAGGTGATTCAATTTTCCAACTTCCATCTTGTGAATTTGTACTATTTTAATGATTTTTAAGCATGGATAGGTTAATTTAGGGTTCTTGGAATTTTTTTTGCAAAGTGCCCCCTTTTTTCGCAAAGTGTCCCATTTGTTCGCAAAGTGTCCCTTTTGTTTGAAAAGTGTCTGATTTCTTCACGAAGTGTCCCATTTATTTGTGAAGTGTCCCATTTCTCTGAAAAATGTCCAAAAAGGGTTCTAAAGTGTCTAGGGCCATTAGAAAGTCACACTAGATTGACTTTAGCACACTTGCTTGATGAAAATTTGAAAAAATTGATGAAATGAGATGAAATTTAGAGTATTTTGTGATGGTTTTGATAGGTTCTTACCTAGTCATGATGGTGGCTAGGGGGAAGGAAACTCACATTCTTGAGAGATCATGTGCCAATGCTATCATTGATAGAGGTAAAGCATTTATAGTCAGTGGGTATCTATTGGGAATATCTTATGCCACCTATGAGATACCATGACACCATGCTTATGGCTCTGTGTGAGTGTTGGGATGTTGATAATTGTACCTTTCATCTTCGCACCAGGGAAATGACTATCATGCTCAAGGACATACACTACATTCTTTGAATTCCTATTTGGGGAGAGTGGGTACATTTCTAGGGAGATCAATCATTTCGAGAGAAGAAGAGAGATATGCAGTATTGTCTTGGTAGGCCTATACATGATGAGAGGGTTAGAGCATGGATCGAGCTTCCCATGCTATTGTATTCGCGAGCTCCTATGGTGAGATGGATTATGATGCACACAATGGAACTAGTTCTTAATCCATATGGATGAGCGGCACACTTAGATGGAGGAATGGTACACTTGATTTGAGAGATGTATTAGCGAAGGATAGTTTATGCCTAGGGCCACTGCATTCTAGCACACTTGTATTATGATCTTGGAAAATTTGTGTTTCAAGAGATCGATAGTATGGTCCATTTTACATTACTATAGGTGTGGTGCATTGAACATATCACATGTACTTGGCCTATCAGATACCCTTGTACTACAGCTGTAGGTTACCCACGAGCATTCGGCTATCCTCTACGACACTTGTGGCAGTACAAAGATTTAAAGTTTTGGAGGGTGAGATTTGACCGGCTGGAGGAGGATGAGATCCTTTGGAGACCTTATCTATTGACACTACAGTGGTCAAATCCCATAGGACAGTTGAGGAAGATGTAGATGGATAGGTATCTAGCAGGGAGGCATGACTACATTGTATGACCATTCTACTACGAGTGAGTCATGTGACAGTTTGGGTAGGTGAAGACACCATCGAGGACATTCCCCTTCATTAGACGATGAGTGCAGAGTGCCTGAAGGACAGGTGATATTGTTTAATTGATGATAGATCATGTTTGTGAGAGTGATGTTGATGATTCAAATCATGAATAGCCACCAACATCCGATGTTGATGATGTTGGTAGCACAGACAAGCATGAGGAGTGGTGGTCATATACAAGAATTGTTCCTATGTTCCCCATGGGTTTCTTGATAGGTGATGTAGGACCAGCACCAGATAAGGGTGATGAGCCAAAGGAGAGAGCAGAGGAGGTACAGTATAGGCCAGTAGATATTTTTACAAATGTTATCGATGAGGAGTACTAGTCTGAGGCAGATGATGAGGAGGATGATTTCTACAAGGAGGACCCACCCTTGAGCGAGGGTAATGAGGTAGCTATTAAGGATCGGTATGAGCATGGAGAATCCTCACATACTTATAGGACCAGATCACGAGCAGTAGCTACAACAAACATCAACACTCAAATTCAGAGAGAGGCTAGCACATCTTTAATGCCCCCCAGAGAGGATGAGGTTGACTTGCCTCATGTATCTAAAGATAAAGGTGATGATATTTGATTTTACGCATGTCCTTTAGTGATTTATGCTTTATTTATGTATATATATATCATGATGATGTGTTATTGATTGTGTACATGATCTATCTTGCAGGAGCAACGAGAGACTGGCGAGAATTCTATCATCAGGTAGCCATAGAGATAGTTCCAGTATCTGTCAAGGAGGATGATATAGATCCTAAATACGTGCCTCCACCGATCTTGGAGGAAGAGGTAGAGTCACTCAGAACATTCACAAGGTTGTGGGAAGCATACGAGAGTGTGAGGAAGTGACTCCGTCGGGCTAAGAGTGCACTACAGTCAACATAGTCCTCAACAAAGGTAGAGAGACTGTAGGCAGAGCTGGAAAAAACATGAGTGGAGAGAGATCAAATGGTAGATGAGTGGCTTGTAGTCATTGGACAATTACAGGGTGTGGAGTATGCACTTAGACTTATAATTTCATGATCACGGTCACACATGATCATCTCTTGACACCTAGGGACTGGATTAGGAGTGCCAAATCCTGAGGGGTCTAGCTCTCACAGATCATTTTGATATTATATAGGATGATGATATGTAAAAATGTTGATATATATATATAGACATGTGCCTTTGATGTTATGATTATGTTTCTTTTTATGTTGAGGTTAAATGCTATGTGATTAATCAAATAACTTAGAATAAAAAGTATTTAATTAATGGCTACATGATTTAACATGATTGATGTGATCTAGTATAAAACATATTTCAATTTTATCATAGATACAACATGAATAATGAGAAAATAATATATTAAATTAAATACACTAATAAGGATCTAACTTAACACAACAAGAATAGTATGAAGCCTAAAGAAATTATAAAAGGGATTTATATAATTACCTTAGTGTTCAAGACAAACACAAGATTAGTTGCCAAGAACGAAGCAATGTGAAAGTTACTTAGAATCAAATAACTTTAAACTACAATGCTTTAACTATCATACTATTCAAAGAGGCTAGAGGTAATATCAATGCAAATGTGCAACATTAATGGGTTCCTTAAGGGGTGTTCCATCAAGTTGTGTTAAGAGATAAACACCAGACCCATAAGCGGTATGAACCTTGTAAGGTCCCAACCAATTAGGGCTGAACTTATCTTTGCCTTCGTTGTCAACACTAGCATTTCATTGATTTTCAATAAGAACAAAATCTCCCTTAGAAAACGATTGAGGGATGACATGAATGCTATGTTTGTGTTGTAATTCTTTGATGTGAACTTGGAGATGTTCGAGAGTGTTAATATTCTATTCATCGAGCATCTCAATTTGATGAAATCATTGATCTTTGTAAGTGTCATCATCAAAGATATCTCAGAGAGCAACTTGCAAAGTAGTAACATCTAACTCCAAGGGCATGATCGTATCAGTTCCATAAACAAGGCTATAAGGGGTATTTCATGTGGATGACCGAACATTAGTTCTATAAGCACAAAGTGCATAGGATAATTGCATATTCCAATCTTTATGATGTTTGGTGATAGTTTTCTTAAGAATTTGTTCAAGAAGATTATTGGTATTTTCAGCTTGTCCATTGGATTATGGCTAATACGGTGTAGAAAAGAGATGTTGAATGTTGAATGTTTCAAGAAATTGTTGAACGCCATTATTCTTAAAAGGAGTTTGATTGTCAGAAACAATGGTGGATGGGAGTCCAAAGCAAGCAATTATGTGATCCAAAATGAATTGAAAAATTGCTTCAGTAGTTGTAGAACAAAGGGGAATTACTTCCACCCATTTCATGAAATAGTTTATTGCAGTTATGATAAACATATGTCCAGCAGAAGAAGGTGGAATTTTTTTTCCAATAAGATCGAAGCCCCATACTGAAAACGGCCAAATAGGAACATTGGCCCAGAGCTCAACAACAAGAGCATGGATCAAATTGCTATGCTCTTGGCATTTATGACATCGTTTAACGTAGGTGAAATAATCTTTCTCCATATGTCTCCAATAATAACCCATACAAATAAGTTTTTTCACTAACGAAGGACCACCGGAATGACCACCACAGGCACCAACATGAGCCTATTCAAGCACTAAAGGGATTTTAGGATCACAAAGACATCGTAATAGAAGACCATTAAAAGATCTTCTATACAAGGCATTTATAAGGATCACATATTTAGCCACGAGTTTACGTAAACACTTTCTAGTACTTGTTGTGGTAGGCTCGAGAATGGTACCATCTTGTAAATAGTTATATAATGTATCATACCATTCACACGAAGCATCTTGAGTTATAGGAAAAATGTCTACTAACAAAGTATCAATTGAAGGTTTGGTGATGGGATGGATAACAAAGGTGAAATCAGTGGAAGGATCAAGAAGGGATATGAGAGAAGTTGCACTCGCCATTACATCTACATGCCAGTTATCTTTGCATGGGATGTTATCAATGGTGAATGAGTCAAATTTTTCTAATAGTCTCATTGTAAGATCCTTGTAGTTTAATAATTTGTCATGTTTAGTTTGATATGGTCCATTCATTTATTTAATGACCAATTGTGAGTCCCCAAAGATCTTGACATGTTTAACATTGAAAGATATAGCAACTTGTAAACCTACAATCAAAGCTTCATACTCAACTGTATTATTTGTGCATAGGAAATTTAATCGATAGGATAAGGGAATAGATTTTCTAGCAGGTGGAATGAGAATCACTCTAGCATCAGAGCCTATTCTACACTTAGATCCATCAAAAAATAAATCCCATGGTTTAATGTCAATGGTTAAGACATGGTCATCAGGAAAAGAATCATAATTAGGTAAAGAAAAAGGGGAAGGAGCATTAGCTAAGTGATCGGTTCAGGCTTGGCCTTTAATTGATTTTTTTGAAACAAATTTAAGATCAAACTTAGTTAACATCACCCACTTAGCTAAGCATCTAGAGAGATCTATTTTGTTGAAAATATATTTAAGAGGATCAAACTTTGTGATTACTTGTATTTCAGCATTTAGTAAATAATGTCACAACTTACTAGTAGCAAATACAAGAGCCAAAAAAAAAAATTCAATTGGTGAATATCATGTTTCATAATCAATTAAGGCACGAATGATGTAATAAACAAGTTGTTCTCTACCATGATCATCGTTTTGAGCCAACAATGTTGCAAGAGCATGGGCTGATGTGGCGATGTACAAGATAAACGGTCTATGTGGCATAGCAAGTTGTAAAATGGGTGGAGTGACAAGATAGTCCTTGAGACTCTCAAAATCCTATTTACAATCCTCATCCCAATCAAAAGGTATACCCTTTTTAAGAAGATGCGTGAAAGGTAATGTATGGTGGGCTAAAGATGCAATGAAACAATGGATAGCTTGAATTTGTCCTAGTAATTTTCACAACTAAGAAATATTCTGAGGAGGTGGCATGTTAATAATTGCATCAATTTTCTTTGTATCTACCTCAATTCCTCTATGAGAAACGAAAAACCCCAAAAGTTTACCACTCTCTACACCAAAGAAACACATTTTTGGATTTAAGTGCATGTTATATTTGCATATTCATTTGAAGATTGTATAAAGAATGTTCACATTTTCTTGTTGTGTTAATGATTTAGCTAGAATATCATCGACATAATCTTTGAGAATTTTGTGAATGTAATCATGAAATATTAATGTCATTGCACATTGATAAGTTGCATCGAAATTCTTTAGGCCGAAAGGCATCACAACCCAACAAAATGTTCCCCAAACACTTGCAAACGTAGTTGTGTATTGATCTTGAGGGTTAATAAAGATTTCATTATAACCAGAAAATCCATCCATGAATGACAACAAAGCATGTCCAGTAGTTGAATCCACGATCATGTCTATATTAGGAAGTGAAAAATCATCTTTTAAAGAGGCTCTATTCAAGTCTCAAAAATCCATGCATATCCTAATACAATTATCGAGTTTTGCAACAACGACAATATTTGAGATCCAAGGAGAATAATCAATAGGTCTAATAAAGCCTGCATCAAGAAGTTTTTTGAGTTTCTCTTTAACACGTAAGGCTAAAATGGGATGCATTTTTTGGATCTTTTGATGAACAGGTTTAGCATTTTCAATAAGGACAATGATGTGCATCACAATTTTCTGATCTATGCCTGGCATATCAGAATATTTCCAAGCAATTTTTTTTAGGAAAATCGTGAAGTAAAGCAGTAGTATCTTCTTGTTCTTCATCATCAAGACACTTCCCAATCTTAATAACTTTATCTTCATCATCGATGTCCATTGGAACATCAATTTTATCGCCTAAAGGGAGTGCATTGGATTTAGGAGTTTCAAATTCAGAGAGCTCTTCATTGATATCACTTACTCTGTGCTCAATAATAGTCATGACACTAGAAATGTTGTTCATGTGATTATGCAAGGATGGGGTATCATAAACACCTAACATGTGTTTCAAAGCCTCATCACTATCAACATACGTCCATGAAGATGGTGAGGTTATATCAAGCAACTCAGGATGTTTGATTGTAAGTTTGTGTGGTGGGTGACATGTTACAACATTAATATTCAAGGACAGACTATGAGTAGCTTTAGTCATTTTAGAAAAAGAGTAGCCCAATCCAATTTTCATTTCTTTTGTAGTAGGTTCAATAGGGACACAAATACCTTGCTCATGTTTTCCACATCCTTTTCTAGTATAGCCTAATTGTTCAACAAACTTATAGCCTTTTCCATAAAGACATTCCATTTTGCGTGGATTAGGTGGGGCTTGATAATCTATCTTGTCAAAATTTGTTGTGTATGTCGCATTGTCATCTAAATTATAGGAGATAGATGTTTGAGCGGATAGTTTAGAATTTTGAGTGGAAATTATTTTTGGTTGACCTTCTTTCTCATCTTTCTTTTGCATGAGTATGTATTCACCCATAAACGAGGGTGTAAATTCTAAGGTTCCCCAATCATCACCAAATAATTTAGAAATCAATTTAGGATCATTATGCTCAATTTGAAGGGGGTCTATATTGGATATTGGAATTAATGTTTTCAAAGGATTTGTAACCCCTTTGTCAAGGTGCAAGCAACTTTCAGGCTCGGGGTCTATTTCAATTTGATAAATGTAATCATTATAGACATATTTCATGATACAATGAAGGGTTGAAGGTACTGCATTCATCTCATGAATCCATGGTCAGCCTAAAAGATGATTATATGAAATATCATAAGGCATGACATGGATAGGAGTCTACAAAGTAACCATTCCATCCATAATAGAAAAAGTAATTATCCCAAGCGGTTGCTTTGTTATATTATCAAATCCTCGAATGGAGACTAAATCAGGGGTGATTTGTGACCTATCAACAACTAATCAATCAAAGAGACTCACACTACACACATTAAGGGTAGAACCATTATCTATGAGGGTGTGCTTGATACCAAAGCGATTGAATCGAGCAATTATCATAAAAGCATCATGTTGATTATGCAACTCCAAAGGAGGGAGCTCATGTTGGTGAAAGGTAATGTCAAGATTCTTTTTATGAATTAGAGTCGCCACATCATTCGAAGTGGTGCCAGGAGGAATTTTGATTTGTTTAAGAGTGGTTTGAAGGATATTGTGATAATTTGGTGAATTTTGAAGTAAATCCCAGAGCGAAAGTTTGGCTGGAGTATTCTTTAGTTGTTCAACAAGATCATACTCCTTTATGTGTGGGTTATAACGAGAAGCACTAGGCAGATTGGGTAAAGGTAAAAAAGGTGGGGTTGGTTGCAGTGATTGTGGGTTGTTTTAGGTCTTATATGTATGAGCAACAGTATAATTACTAGGTTGTTGTGATACATTGGTATTGTAGACATGGAAAATATACCAATCACACCTGATCCTGATTTTACTAACACTAGTTCATCCTGAATCATCTCCCATGCTTGTCATTTAATTAAATAATCTTTATTTAATTAAATTCATCACATTTCATCTCTTAATTAAATAAATCACTTTGTTTAATTAATCCTATATTCCCTCTTTTTAATTAAAAAAATCATTTTATTTAATTAATCTCTAAAGTCATCTTATTTAAATTAAATAAATTAATCTTTATTTGATCTAAAGCTAACACCATCCTCTTTAATTAAATAAATCAAATCTTATTTAATTAAGTCTAAAATCATTATTCCTCTCATTTTGATTTATTTAAATCCAAAAATCTAAGTCAAATGGTCAAATCAGCTAATCTCCTTTAAATTAATCAAATCTTGATTAATCTTAGTCTTAATCCATCAAATCCTCTAGCTTTTTCCACTTGCTCAATAAATCGTTTCTTTTGAATTATTAAATCCTTAATTACTTTCAAAAAGGCATCAATGGTTGGAATATTCCCCAAATTTGAAAAATCCCTCCAAAAGGGTTTGTACATCCAACAAAGCATTTAAAATCTCTTACATGTCCTTTTCTTGAGCCATGTGACATTAACTTCACCTTTCACCTCATCCTTCAAGCCATCTTTTGAATTTGAATCTACCCCCTCTTTGCACATTCTCCAAAATGTGCTCAACCTTTTTCCATTAGCATGGTGACAAGTGGCACTTTATCATTGGCTCATCTTTAGTCCCACATCCTCCATATCTTTCAATCTTCAATCCTTATCTCTTATAAATAGAGGCCTTCTCTATTTGTTTGGGGGAGCCACAATTAATGTAAAATCATTGTGCTCATTTAGAGGAGAATGGGAGCCAAAGTTATCATCTTTTGAATCAAGTTCATCCATTTTCATCCATTCTTATCATTTCTTAGCTAGGTTATGCAGGAATTCAACCAAGGAGCATCAATCTTCATCATCAAATTATCACAAGTCTACATAGGAGTTGGGAAAGGGCCAATTTTCACATCAAATTGGCACCAATTCCCCCATGGGATCAATAGTTCACTTGATTAATTAGGATTTCATTGCTTTCTCATTGTGTTCTTCAAGTTTATTTCCTATTTTGAGTATTGCTAATCTATCTCATGGTGAATTTTGTTTCTTACTTGTATTGGATCTAACTACGTGTTTGTTTATTGTGTTTTACAGGTATTAGGATAGGGGTTCTACATTTGGCACTAGGAGGGAAAATATCAAGTTTATATCACATTTTTATCAAAAATTAAGTGCTTTTTTCTATTTTTGTGTGTCTATAGGGAACTACACCTCTAGTAGTCCAGCATCACCATATAGAACCACTAGCAGTTTAGCGTCGCCATACGACACTACTTCAAACTTCAAACTACATCGCTCGGTCTTTCCCACCCAGAATTCAAAATTCTTAACTCCACCGTTGGTTCAAATCTCAAACACTAGAATTTTTAAACTCCAAACTGCACCACTAGGTGAAACTCTAATGCAATCAAGCTCTTTGTTTTGCTGTAGAGTGACGCATGTAGAATTAGCGGTCCCATATAGCACCTTTGAGTCCTTTAAACTGCATCACGTGTGTAGAATGCGACACTAGAATCAAGTCAAAGGTGAAGGAAGGAAATCAAGTTGAAAGTTGCACTATGATATCATCATCATTATATCAAGTTTTCTTAAACACTTTAGTTTTTGTTTAACACTTTTGAGAGTTCATAATCTCTCTTAAGGAATTGTTGTCTTCCATGCTCTTAGGACATACTAAATTTCTTTTGGGTTCTAAAAAGAACACCACAAAGACTTTCAATTTTTTTTGCTACAAAGGAATTAAAAATAACTTTAGGACAAACTCACTTGATTTGGTTTGAGGATTAACAATTGAACAAGGCAATCTCCATATTTCATTTTGGTGTTCTAAAAATAATGAAATCATTGCTTTGTGGGTTTAAAATTAAAAAGTTCTTCTTTGTTTTGTAATTACTTACTCAAAGTAATACCATCAAAAGGACGTATGTGCTTTTGTTGTGCCTCACGACGATCTTGAGAATCAAAAGGCCTTTCAGTGATCTTAAGTAGGGTAAAGTAATTTCCTCCACATTTCATTTGGACTTTAAAATTGAACAAAACATCTTGCAAGTTTGAGTGGAACATATTGTGTGTGTTCTCTCTTTATTTCTTAACAAAGAACGATCAAACTACGGATATGTTTGCTCGCTTTTGTTTATCCTAGAGGGTCTGCCTTGTGGGAAAAAGTAATCACCCAAGGGAATGACCCAACCAGCAACATGCTAAATCCAAGCGACTTCCAACTAGTATATAAGTGTGGGTTCTTGTTGAAAGGAAAGAATCACGATGGTCATTCTGATGAGAAGGGAAGCAATGGTCTCTTGTTGAATGGATGATCCCCCACAAATGAAATGCCCGCATTAAAACCCTTGTTTAGAAAAGGCCAAAATCCTTGATCTATTTGTTGGTGCAAGAACAGTCATTTTGAAGTTGCCCCATACTTTTACAACTTTTAGTAGAAATGGAAAGTATGCCATGGTAGTTTCATGGGTACTAACACTTGGCTACCCCGTATAAGTGAGTGCCACGGAGGGGAGCTAGTGGCGTCAAGCATCTAACCATTTGCTAAAAGTAGGCATAGCTAGACTTGTCCAAGTGGGGATTCAACAAATATAATATTTCATATCCATAGGGTTGTACTTGTTCTTGGAATCAAAACACATTGCTTGTTTGTAAACATTGGGAAACAAACATTCAACATGATCATTAAATTTCAAACCCTTTAGGAAGCAAATATCATTGACAAAATTCAAGCATTATTGCTTACCCTAGGGATTCTATCCTTAGAGGTTTCTAAACATTCAGATTTATATCTCAATTTTCCTACTAAAGTCAACGATAGGAAACTTTTTCCTTAATTTCCTTAATTTCAACATAAAGCACCTTGTGGGATGAGAAGAAATTGGGACATTAGACATTTAGTTTGAAAAACTAAGCAATATGTTGGATGTGGTAAAAGAAATTCATTAATCAAGATGAAATCAATTGAACCCCACACATGTGCTTGTTCATCTTTTGTCTTATGGTCTTTTGAACAAATATTGATCTTTTGGTTCAAAGTACTCTTAGGGAGAAGCATGTTCTTCAATCTTGGTCTTGTAAACAAGGTCCCTCTTAGGTTCATTTAGGATCAAAGAAGCCAATAATTTCTTCCATCTCAAACATCAGTCAATCCCATCTCACAAACAACTTTTGAACTATTGGAAAAATAATTCATACTATACTTTTGGTAAAATCCTTCAAATCAACATCAAAATCTCCTAGTTTGGCTAAGTGTGTGTGGATGAATCCTTCCTCATACATGTAGTTAAATTATCATCTTATAGACAAGTTTATTTCAAGAAAACATCTAACCTCTTGGAGTTTATGAGTTCATTATCAAATCCAAAAGTCCTAAATTCTAGTATCCCTCCAAGGTTCCTAAAATTTCAACACCCATATCATTCACCCTTTTCATCCTTCATCTCATCATTGGTCCTAAATCCCTTAGAATTCAACAAGGTCAAAACACAAGAGGAACATGGAATATAAACTTGCTCCATATATCATGAGTGATCTAAGTCAACCAAACTATCAAATCTTTACAAAACTAATGGATTATCAAAACTCACATTTGTACAATCCATACATGGGATCACTATCTCCTACAAACCTCAATGGTACAACAAATGCAAGTATTCCCAATCTAAATTTTGGAACACCTTTCCCTATGGTATATTTAAATCAAAGTCCAAACCTACAAATCTATCAACCGAACACTCAATGCATAAGTCTTCCACAAAACAACATCATCCCACCAAATCCATTCATACCAAATGTGAATATAACAAGTACAAGTTTACCAAACATGAACATTTCAAATCCACACTTGGTAAACTTTGGGCTAAATATGTTTGTGAATCATACAAATGTTGTTCAAAGTCCACACAAAATAATAACAACTCCATGTATTGATCCAAGTCAAGGTAACACCATGCAAAATCAAAGTTACCTAAATCAAGGCAATGTGATTCCCAACCATAAAAATGTTCAACTCCAACCTATCATGCCAAATCTAAACATCATCCCAAATCATAACATTGTCCAAAATCAATTTTTCCATGATCCCATACAAGCACCACAAGTATACATTCCAAATCTTCTTCAACAAAAACCAAATCAACTATATCAAGGGTGTCAAGATCAAAATCAAGATCAAATTTTGCGAGATCAAATTGCTACTCCATTGCACCAAGAGACATCTCCACCCCAAAATCAATACACTCTTCCATTGGTTAAACCATGTCATCAAAGCAATGAGTTGTGTCCACAACCACATCAAGAAAAATATCTCCAACGTCAAGAAGTTAGATATCAAGATCAACCACATCAACAAATCCAACCCCCACATCTCGAAGATCAATCACCACATCTCAAAGATCAATCAATCAATCACCACAAGGTCAATCTAAAGTACAAATCTCCCATGGTAACAAACAAAAATACACACCACTTGGGAAGCCAATCGAATCGATCATGCAATAGTTGGTGCAGGAAAAACTCATCACAATTCCCACCTATAAAAATTATCAAGAGCCCTCAGTGAAACTACCATGGTGCAATGAAAATCACCTTTGTGATTTCCATAAAATCAAGGGACACAGAACATCAGACTGTATTCGACTCAAAAATCTCATCCAAGAACTTATTGATCAAAAAATAATAACTATTGGGGACAATGGTGAAGATTCAACCACTAGTAATAGCATTGACAATCTCCCCACCACAATTGTTGAAAACAATGATCAAGATCTATCCATCAATGAGCACCTTGAAGATGTTTCTACCTCATCTAAAGATAAAATCAACATATATCAAGAGTCACTTTTCAATCATGATCAAAATCCACCAACAATACCCAACAATGATCCAATTCAAGAAATGTAAACATCACTTGACCCTATGGTTGAAGACATTCACAATCTCTCCACCGTAATTGTTGAAAACAATGTTCAAGATCTCTCTGTTAAAGAACACATTGAAGATGTTTCTACCCCATCTGATGATCAACTCACCATGCTTCAAGGGCCACATTTTAGTGATCTATTTCAAGGATTGTTATAATTATTTGATCCTATTGACATAATCTATGATCCATCGACCAATGATCATATTGAAAATGTCTCTGCATCACCTAATGAGTTAGAGAGCATATCTCAAGAATTTATTCCAAAACATGATCAACATCTATCACCAAAGTCTAGAAAGGTCCCTTTCAAAGACATATTGACATCTTTTGACCTCATGGTTACAAATACTAAAGGAATCCTCAACTCAAAATTTGATCCAATTCCACTCAAAGATCAAGAGGATATTGAGCCACTTACCATGCCTAATGAGGAAATCCAAGAACCCTTTCTAAGCAATCCACCCTTTGAAATGGACCCATGTCAAGAACTTGATCCAAAGCATGTTGAAAGAAATTCCAAAATCATTCAAGATCAAAAAAATTTATCCCCAAGCTACTACAATGATCTAATGGACACTCTCCTATCTATGCAAGATAATCATATCCACATATCACTTAATCCTCCATCTACCCATGAGATGCTTTTTGTGGATAGACACATAGATGATCTTCATTCAGAACAAGATTTTGTTACAAAAAAAGAGTAGGTTATTGATTCCTATAGTCAAACAAAGTTGTCAACATCAAGATTAGATATATCCCAAATTCAGACTAAGGACATCATGTATGGAGATATCCAACATTATCCACTTAAGGAAATAGGTCAGACAGAACAAGATATTCCAGAGTCGGTAGAGTAGCAAAGTGAAATAACGTCATCTGCAGTGGTCATTTATCAGAGAATGCATTCTGAACAAGACATCTCAAAATAGGGAGAATCAAAGAAAAAATATGCTAATATGACCATACTGGGGGAAACTTCATCTCAAGCAAATGTCAACATAGGGAGCATGAAGAATCCTTATGGTGAAAGCAATGCCAATACTACAACTAGCCACATCATGAATATTCATCCACCCATCACCCCATCCATGAATTAGGACCAACATCAAAAGAAGGTTTTGAATCAAATCACAAAGAATGTTATCAAAGAAAAAGAAGCTAAGAAGAATATCAAACAAATCAAATACATATGGATACCAAAAAATACAAAGAAAGTTAGTCAAAGAAACTATGGGGAAAAATAAAAAATGGAAAAGTATCCATAAAAGATGTCCACAAAGGAAAAAGCAAGATTCTCAAGCAACCTACAAAGTATATCAAGTAGTTGGTCCTAATTTCATGCACACTTCTATATCCATCCATCATTGCTCATCTTCCCAAGTTTGGAGAGTCAAAGGTTCCAAACTATCAACCAATCCATCTTTTATTCCTAAACACACAACTCCATCCACGCCTCCACGCATGATATCCAATTCTCAAATTAACCATGTATTGGAAACGACCCTTTATCATAAGGATTCAGAAGGCATTCTATCGTGATGTGTGCACAAAGATAGAGTTAACTCCAGTATCAATAAAGTAGATCAAGAATCTCAAAAGTTGTATTCAAGTGCACGTATCTTGGAAAAGCAACTTCTTCAGGCAGGATATTGATGGAACATTATGACAAAAGCATCTACATCAACACCACTAAGTGGTTCAACATGAGCATAAAATATTTCACAAAAAAATAAAAAAATATGAAAATCCAAAAAAATCATAAAAAAGGATTGAAAATAGTAAAGAAAAAAAATCGTCCTCTAGTGAAAACCACTTCGGTGGTGCTTTGGAAAGGTACCATAATGAAAAATTGGAAAACAAGCATCATGTGTAAGAATCAATCATCTACATGCGCTAATTCAGGTGAAAGCATATCATCCCATCCATAATAAGTCCAGCATTCCATCTGTCTCATCCATGAAACATTTATCCAATCCATTTCATCCATCTACATCCATATTCCAAATTATATTGATCTTGACAAATTTTGGTGTACACTTACACTTGCTTATGGTAAACATCTTGACATGGGTGATTTTCATTGATCCTATCCTACCCAATGTTATTTAAGCCATGAAGCATTATCCAAATAAACATCCTCTATCTGAACTTGTTATCTTATCACAAGATAATCCTTGGCATTGGTTGCATGCTTACCATATCCATCCATCCACACACCTATCAGAGCATCCACCCATGGAACTCCATGCATTGCTAGATACTGGGAGTAGATATTTACATCTTGCTTCAGGAATAAATTTTGATCTATATCCTTCAACTTATGTGGTGATCCAAACATTAAAAAACATAAAATCAAATTGGTCAAAGCATTTGTAATCCAAAATCCAAATCACTAGTCCATGACACATTTTGACAAGATGTTCCTTATCAAGCTTTATCTTTCATTGAACATCAATCCAAACAATAAATATTAGTTGCATCTAATTTGTACATCAATGTCATATCAAATCATTCAAAACAATTTTTTCCAAAATCAAGCTTCAAAATCCTGATCAATTAAATCCAATCAATCCATCATCATCTCAGGATATCCTTCCCAATCCTTGTGTTTCTTAACACTATCCTTACATTTTTGTGTATCCTCAACAATGTTATCATCAATCCATCAATCCAATCAATCAACCTTAGCTTGGTTTTCAACAAAATCCAAAAACATATCACCGATACCATGTCCGTATCCAAATCATCAAAATCAT
>VDFB02045039.1:0-25317 GCA_007258455.2 Sequoia sempervirens
AAGGAATTGTGGCTAGAAGCACAATGATATATTTATTAAGAGTATTCGGTTCAAGTGATGTAGGTTGAGTATGGGAAATTGGTTTTGTCTTTTGTTGAGCTTGGTTTTTCTAGGTTCAAGTCGAGTGACCTTGATCATTCTCTCAGGAGGGGCTTTCTTTTTCTCTCTCTCGAATGCTCTGATGAGCAATGTACGGTTTCTCCTCTTGTTTCCCTTGTGTTGGATGCATGTGGTTGTCTTGACGATCCCTCATGTGATGTGATTATGGGGAGTGTTAGCATGGTGGAAATTCCTTTGACTCCTTTTGTTAGGTGTGAACATGTGGCTTCTACTATGATGTATTCCCACCCTACCTTATTGTGTGTGGAAGTTCCTTTTGCTAGAGCTTCTCTTATTGTTGATCCTTCCTTGACCTCTAGCATGCTTAGGTCTCCTTTTCCCCAATATTATTTGCAGGTTTTTGGTGATGGGGATGTTCCCTCTACTAAGGTTTCCCATTTTCCCTATTTTGTTTCTCTAAGTATTCTCGATGAGTGGGTGGATAGAGCTTCTATCATTTTGCATTCTAATTTGAATGGGAGAGTTTTTGGTTTCAAAATGAACATCGACATTATTCATAGATGGGATTTTTATTGTTAGTTAGTTCCAAGTCTACGTACTATGACTTTGATGAATGGATTCCTCCTATTCTCCTTTTAATCCATTGAGGATTGCACTAGATTTTTTTAGGGAGGTCCCTAGTTTCTTGGTAAGGCATTTCTTCATTTAAAAAATTGGTTTATTGGTTTCAATGCTACCAAGGTTAATATGCTTCATATTTGGGTTCAACTCCAAGAACTCCTTTTGGAATTCTAGGATGAAAATATCATTCATGGAATTATTGATGCTATTGGTTAGTTTATTTCCATTGACAATGTCACTAAATCTAAACTAGTTTCATTTTTTCTAGATTTCATGTCTTGGTTGATTTTGGTTCAAAGTTGTATAATAGTGTTAAACTATGCTCCAAGTTTGGTGTTTGGGAGCAATAAATTCATTATGATACCTCTCAACTATACCATATCCACAATGCTAGATGTTTCTCCTTGATATGCAAAGATCTTCATGAAATTATGCACTCTAATGAGCTCGTGTTTGATGTTGGGTGTCCTTAGCCTCATGATAATGGATTGGTGCTAGAAACAAAGGTGGGTAGGACAACCCTTGGTTGTCATTTGGTGGACAAGAATTTGCTGCAATCTTTAGTGAATGACCACACTATTGAGAGCAAAGGATCCCCATACAAGGTTAAAAGGAAACTTAATATTATGCTTTTGAATCCTTCGACTGAGTTTTCTCTTTCAAAAAAAGGAAGGCATTTACATTCCCACCTTTCCCCTCTTCTAAGGCCTTTGGTGAAGTTTGTTTTCAAACTAATTTGATTGGCTTTGTTTTGGTTTTGGGTTCTTTCAAAACTAGTGTCCAGTTCCATATTTTGGTTGTAAGCATTTGTGGGTCTTTGTTATTATATTTGTTTTTGTTGGTTTTTGTCTCTCTTCTTATGAGACATGTTTGGTTTTTGTTTTTGGTTGTTTTGGGACCAAGCCCTTCCCATGTATTCCAATTCATAACTCTGATCAAAATCTTTTAACTAAATTAAAATATTAAATGACAATAAATTTAATAGAAAAAATTAAGAATAACAATATTTAAGGTATGTAAAATAAAGAAATAGACTACAATAATTAGGCTCTAGGATGCACAAGTTAGTGTGACAAGTGTCACAAAGGAGGAAAATTAACTATAGGAGTAGAGGTTTCAAGTAGAATCACCTTGATGACCAAGTGAACTCATCTTGATGGAGGAGATGAGGTACCTAACTACACTAAATCAACAAATTGAATGAAGAAGAGGTGGCATCTACTCGTATTCCCTAATTTAATAGAGTATATAATATTAATTAGTTAAGTAAACTTAATATATGGTATAATAAATAGCTAATCATACCAACACTCATGTTAAACCAAGGTGTTTCTTGAAAGAATCTAAATCTCTTATACAGAAGTAATTTGACACAAATTTAGTGAAAAACTAAAAAAAGATGGTGCTTTCCCTACATAAAAAAATCTCCTTTCTTTGAAGGGTCAATTCATCATACTTATGAAATTATCACTTGTGTAAAAAGGAGAAATCACCAACAAGGTGTCTATAAAATAACGTAAAAATTACATGCCAAAACATCCATGGATGGTCCAATATTTGGATAAAAAAAATATTACACACATACCATTATTCAACAAGGTGTTTAAGTACATAAAAGACATAAAGGTGCACGCGCTTAGTTTGTGATTGAAAAATCATACAAGTGGTCTAAATCCAAAAATATAAAGGTATAAACACTACAAAAATATAACAAAGGAGATAAAATATTTGTGTTGTGAGTCCTAACAAGTAATATACTAGATGACGTACCCAAAATAATTGAGAAATTATTCAATTGTTATTCAAATTCCTAACTACAAAAAAAATACTATACTACAATTATATAAATAAATATAGAAGGTAATATTTTGTAGGTTTAATTGCATTGTTGTATAACTATTCAAAAATATAATTTTAAAAATATCACCAATATACTTTTCCAAGTGAAGAATTGATAACCATTGATATTGAAAATGAAGGTGATGTGAATGACATCTATTTTTTATAAAATGTCTTATTTATTTATTTATTTTTAAAACTAATACCATCATGGTAATGTTCTCTAAGAAATCTTTCCAATAGATCAAAAAAATTATAAAACACCTATAAGAACAAGATATGCCTTAAAATTTCAAAAATCAAGGAAAAGTATCCATCAATAAAATCCATGTTACCACATAATAATTAAGGAGGATCAAAGAAACCTTATTGAAATTTAAACTATATCTCTATAAAAAATCATTTCAAATGAAAAATTTAAATTTTTGGCATGCATCTTAAAAAGGTGATGTAAGGAGATATAATTTATATTAGATGTAAAATAAAATTTTGAAGTTTAAACACATTTTTCTTTCTTCTAGTATAATTTTAGATCAAATAGACAATTTTAATTTTAGAACAATTTTCCGGTCAAATCAATTATAAGAGAAAAATATTTCTAAAAAGATAGAAACTAGTCTTCTTGATTCTACATAAAAAAAATTCAAAGTCAAACTTTGTAAAGTTATACAGATGCTCTTAATTCCATGAAACTATAATTTCCTCTTCAAATTGCAACTTCAACTCAACAAAGTAGCTAAGATCCTCTCTATTTTCTTACTTTAGAAAAATTATATAAGTGTGTGAACCCCAACCTTGGTACCTACAAAACAACAAGAATAAATGAGTTAGACAAGTGATTGCAAGCCAAAACAAGGATTCCACATGAAATCCATTTACAACTTCAAACTAGGAAAAAAAATAACAAAGAACACAATGAAAATGATAAAACAAAGATAAAATCCTAATTAGATGTGCAAACTCATGATCCCATGGGGGAATTGGTGCCAATTTGATGTGAAAATGGGCCCTTTCCCAATTCCTATGATGCAAGCTTGAAGTGTTGAAGATGGTTGATCCACTTTGTTGGTGAAGAATGAGAACTCCAAGCCAAAATCTGCAAAAACCTAACTATGATTCAAGAATGATTGATGAAACTTGATGGATATTTGGGCATGGTAACTTTGCTCAAACTGTGGATGATGAAATGAGGATAAGAGCTCTTTATTTATAGAATTCCAAAATGGATGAATGTCCAAATTTGAGCAATGTGGGACTAACATTCTTCCAATGATATGATGCCACTTGTCAAGCTATGAATGGATGAAAGATGTGCAAGATTTGGGGTTTGTGCCAATAAATGCATAATTTTGAATTTCAAATTTATTGAAATGACATGCAAGAGGGAAGGGAAAATGCAATAAATGCCACTTGGCTCAAGGCAAAGGACATGTAAGATGAAGTTATTGCCTTGTTGGATGTACATGTTGATTTGGAATTTTTGAATTCAAATTGAGAGAATATTCCAAAAGATGCCTTGTGAGGAAAATAGAGATTTAATAAATGAATTAAATCTATTTTCATGTGCAACTTGCATTATCTAGAGGATGTGACATGAGATGGGATTAAATTAATCAAGGATTAATTAATTTAATGAGAGAGGTTAGATGATGTGACCTATTTGACTCAAATTTATGGATTTATTTAAATCAAATAAGAGGAATATGACAAGAGATTAATTAAATATGGATTTTGATTTATTTAATTAAAAGAGATGGTGTTAGATTAAATCAAATAAGGTTTTAATTTATTTAATTTAATGGACAAAATTTAGAGATTTAATCAAATAAATTGATTATTTAATTAAATAGGGATAATTAGATCAGATGGATTGATTTAATTAACAAAAGAGATTATTTGATTAGATAAAATGATTTATTTAATTAAGAGATGAATATTGATGAATTTAATCAGATAAGGAGATTTGATTAAATGGTTAGACTGAGGGAGGATTCAGGAAGAAATGATGTTAGTAAGTCAGGATCAAATGCACAATGTCAATCAGTATATTTTACGTGTCTACATTTTTCCCCTCTTTGAAGCGACGCACTCGTTGCATTGGTTTAAAGAATAAACAATCTCGATCAAAGCCAAAAAATTTTGATACTTAAAAACTTGCCCCATTGTTGTATGGCGAGGGAAAACATGCCATTATAATGCCCCCTCAAGAGATCGGACGAAAATTTTTAATTTTTTGGGTGATCTCACAAAAAAAGAGGGCAAAGTACCCAACAGGTCTGAAAAGGCTCCAAGAGGCCAAAAATGTGTCTAAACGCAATAAAATGATGAAAAAAAAGCATCAACTGGACAAAAAGTGGTTCGGGGGTCGAAAACCCTACCAGGATAGGCAATTTCGATGAAAAATCCCTAATTTTCATGCTTAAATGGGGCCCGAGGGGTCACTTTCAAGTCATTTTTAAACACCTCCAATAGTGACCTCAAGATTTGGGCTCAGACCTCCTGACAATATGGCGCAACGATAGCTTCCCCTGCATATTTTGGATCGAGTTCGAACGTACTAGTGGCCACCTGGCATCGGGGCACTGGTATGTGACCCTTACCCAAGCTTCGTCTTTCATTTAATGCTTTAGAGAGTCGGTTCGTCTGCAGCGGCGCTATATGGTGTCGCTCAGAAGACAAACTGCACTGCTCGGTGTTGAATAGCGCCGCCGTAGTGCAGTTTGGAGTTTAGAAACTCTGACGCTGAGCTCGGGGCCGACGATTGGATTTACAAAGTGCAACGCGACATTGTCCATTTTGTCCAAAGTGCGCCGCTATGAGGGAAACTGCACCGCGGTGGTGCTATTTGGCTCTTTTCAGCCCTAGCGTCGAAGTTTGATTTAAATCAAACTATGACGCCATCACAAGTTGCACCGCTAGGGAGGTTTTTTGAACGCTTGATAAAGAATTTTTCAAAAATTTTAATATGATGACATTCCTTGATGCAGGACGAGGTGAGGGAGCTCTACTCCCAAGAGCACAAGTCAAGGGACCTAGCTGGCTACCTGAGGGACCTAAGCGATTGAGACCAGGACCGACTTCAAATTGCGGGTTTGTGGCATATTACGTACGTGGCGCCGATCCACACTCACTTAGGGATGCTGCTAGCGTTGGCAGAGAGATGGCACGGCGAGATGTCATCATTCCATCTTCCTACTGGTGAGGCCACTATCACTCTAGAGTACATTTGGCGAATTCTATGATTTCTTGTTCATGGTTGGCAGGCAATCTCTGATATGGATGAGGGACACGAGGCTTGTTTCTGAGTCCTTGCCACAGATGAGATTATTTTCTGCGAGGGGAAGATAGAGCTTGAGCGCCACCGGATCTTGGCACCTCCTTACCGCTGGGTGGTTGCTGTTATCATTTTGGGGCTTGTTTCCCCTGACAGGAGAGGGAGATACATCAGTCCTGGCTGGGGATCATGCTGGGAGCGGATGGTTTGAGACAGGCTGACTCGTTTTGTGTGGGGGCCTGTCCTTCTTGCTTCACTTTACAGAGACCTCCATGAGTACGTTTACATGGACGACAGAGTGTTAGGGGCTGGAGTGACTTTACTTCACGTCTGAGCATGGAAGCACATTTATGTGCTACATCCACATGTCGTTCCAGTTTCAATGGGGGCAGATGATCCCCTTGTGGCACGATACAGAGGTGGTGTGTCATTCACCCATACCGGTGAGCACGAGATCCCTTGCTAGAGGAGGGTTCTGGATGAGATGCTAGTTTTCACTTGGCATCCATACCTTGGTCGGCCTGGATGGGCCGACAATGTCAATCAACTCTTTTATTGCCGCTAGGACCGATATATGTAGGGGCGGGAGCACACAATGATTGAGAGATATCTACCTGGGCGCATGCAGCGTCAGTTTGAGGAGCCACAGGATCGGCCAGATGATGCCTACGTAGTCATCTTCGCCCGCACCATGACATAGGTCACATGGGGGCAGTATATTCCCGCATCAGAGGCAGTAGACAGTTTTAGATAGCTGGTAGCCCGACCATGGGCTTATGATCAGGGCCTAGTAGATCCATGCACCACTTAGGCCTACAGAGACTGGTTCTGACCTCCACTTCGGCTGACCATTCCAAGTGAAGACCCAGATACACGCAGAGTCAGGGGCAAAGGGGGAGGAAGAGGGTGAGGACATAGGGTTGAGATTCGATAGGATCCACCAATTTTGCCCCCAGTCTTGCCAGGTCACGGAGATGTACACATGCAGGATCAACAGCAGGAGCCGCCAGTCCCACCACCATGAGTTGAGGGTGAGGATCAGCCTCATGTGCAGCCATGGGTACAACCAACAAACAGGAAGACGCACTGGACACCTTAATTTTGCAGCTGCAGGGCCAGGTTCAGGTGGTGACAGCAGAGAGAGACCTGGCAAGGGTTGAGAGAGAGCAGCTCAGGGTAGAGAGAGATCAGGCCGTGCAGTAGAGACAGGCTGCAAAGCTTCAGGCGGCCACAAAGCTAGGCCGAAGGCAACAAATAGAGAGCATGAAAGCCTCCTCCTCCCAGGGTACAGTGTCAGTGCGATCTTATAGGGATGCCATCCGAGAGGCAGAGTACTACCAACAGTCTTATCATGAGGCTGTACCTAGAGCAGAGTGGGTCCCAGAGTATTTAGAGTGGGCCAGCCATAGACCAGCAGAGGGTCATGGTGACAGGGGCGAGGGTAGCATTCACAGGGATCGAGCTTGATCGAGATGTTGTGATGCCTTTTGTGATTTTTGATAGCCTGATGGGCATTTTGTACTGATTGACACATGTACAGTGATCTGGTTTATTCTTTGTACTATGACAGTGACATTATTGATGATATATATGAGCCGATTTTGACATGATGCCATGTGTTCTCCTTTATGCATGGATGGTTTATTTCTATATGCTTTTACAGTGATGTCTTTATGGATGCATTTATTTCTGATGATGATACATGTGTTATGATTATGACTAACAGATCTATATTATGTAAATGTGATGGTCCATTTATGATAATGCAAATGCGATGGTCCGATATGTGAAATGATATGATCCTTTGTGCACATGCGAAATGATATGTAAATTGTGCTTATGAAATGTTAATGAATGTATGCATATATGAATTATTTGTAATGAATTTTATACGTGTATGCCTATGTGGAATGTTTTATGCAACGAATGTTATATGATATTATTTATGAGATGATATGAATAATGAAATATGAAATGCGATGGTCGTGATATGATGCAAATGAGATGGTTTATTTACGATGCTTAGAATAACAAACATTATTATCCTAAACATAATAAATGATGATGTATGTGATGCAATGATATGTTAATGCAAAGTGATATGTTGTTACATAATGTAATGTGGACGTAAAGTGGTGAGATGATGTTATGATGTTATGCAAGTATGTATGCCTAATGAATTAAATGCTTATAGATGCTATGTGATGATTTATATGATAAATGGTAATATGAAATGGTTGTGAAATGCAAATGAGTGTTATGCAATAATTAATATAATGCCACGCGATGCAATGTAATGGATGAAATGCAATGTCATGGATGCATCTATCTATGAAGATTGTTTATGATAACTTGTTTATATGATGATTAAAATGCAATGCGTATGTTTCCTATTTGATACATTTATGCAATGTGTATGTTTCCTATATGATATGTTTATGTGCTATGCTATTGATTTTGGATGCAGGATCGATGACAATGATGGTGATAATGATCAATTGTCATAGTACCTTGTTAGTGTGGTTAGTAAGAAAAGAAGAAGTCATTTCAACAAGACACAAGATGATGCAAATGCACATGATGATGATGATGATGATTACTTTCCGAGGAACTGGGATTTTCAAAGGGCCAAATTTTCTTATGTTTGATAACACACCTAGATACGATGCATCAAGGTATAGAAAACTAGGATGGCGTTGTACCAAGTGAGATGAACTTTGACTTGACAAGCAGATAGGAGCATTCTTGTTCACACCTGATGTAGCGCTCAAAAAATTAAGAGTGTTTTCAAACCATTTAACTCAGCATTAAAGAGAAATTAAGAGTATTCTAAATTTATTCAAACCATTATAAATAGGTTTCCAAAAAGTCAACATTTCTCATAACACTTCCAAATGAAATAAAGAGAATTTAAATTGCATTTCATATAATAATATCATCAATGTAATGTATCAAAACATAAGTATTTCAATGACTTTCTCATATACATATATTCAATCCTCACTTGGAGGAATCAATTCTTCTAATAGAAACATCTTTTCTATGCTAAGTTATAAAACTTTATCCTCTCAAAATCAATGTTACATTAAATACTTTCAAAACATACTTCCATTTCAAGTTTCAACAAGAATGTCAAAATGCATATACATTTACAATGGGCTTCACAAGCCAAATCTGAATGATACATAAGTACATCAATAGCAAATAATCTTGGAACCACCAACCGCCGTGACACCTTGGTCTTCTTGCGAGCTGGGGCCAAGAATGTGATTCAGGCGCCTTTTCCGCCCAACCACGAAGTCCATGACTTCCCCGGGTCCCTTCCTAACTCGAAGGAATCCCCGGCCTGCATAAAGGAGCCTAGCAACCCGAAACAGCAAAACAGGAGGGAACTCTCGATGCGTGCCTGATGCCTATATGCATTTCTAACATGAGAAATAAACACATTTCTTGCAACAGGAGGTGGCAGAGACTCAAATAAATTTCTAGGCTTTTAAAACAAACAATCCATCTATTTCAATGGTACAGTGCTTGGCCAAGCAAAATAATACAAGTAAATGGTAGATTAGAAAAGGTAATACTACCGTCTCTGTTTGCCCACCTTCGGCACCCTGTCCCGGAAGTTATCATAGTGAAGTATAAATAAATACTAAAGCAGAAACTTTATACATTTTCAAACATGTTACAATCATTCAATTATTTCTCAAAAGAATTTCAATTGTGAATTTCAGAACATCCTTTGTAATTCAGTTGTAAGATGTCATTTATTCTTTGGTAAGTATCCCTTTTGATTTGGATAAAGGCTCTGTTTTAAAGAAGAACATATATATATATATATCTTGATACTTTTCAGTGCACTAATAGAAAAGAAAAAGAACAGTGTTTTCTGTTTTCCGTATGCATTTCTATTCTCAGGCTGACTGACAGTTTAATTCCTCATTTCAATACAGGTAATAATAATATACTGAAACAGTGCAATTTATTCAGAAATTCTGAGGTTTGAAAGATAATCTTTCATTCACATTTCATGTTGTATTCCTTTACTCAGGATTATACTGCTTTAACGTATTCAAGGTGCTTTCCAGTTCACATGGTGTCTCAAAAACATTTCTGTTCTTGTTTCAGGTTTAACAATTCTGAGATAATGGTGTATAATTAACAGAGTTCATGCTACTTTTCTGGAAATGAGTTTCCTGCTTTAATTTGTATTTGGCACATAATTAACAAAGTTCATACTATTTTCTGGAAATGAGTTTCCTGCTTCAATTTGTATTTGGCACATAATTAACAGAGTTCATACTATTTTCTGGAAATGAGTTTCCTGCTTCAATTTGTATTTGGCACATATGTGCTTGGGTATCTATTTATATATGTATATATATCTAAGTATATATATATATATATATATATGTATGTGCAGTCATTTGTATATGTATACATATATATATATATGTGTGTGTGTGTGTGTGTGTGTGTAGAAATTCATGTACAGCTGTGTATAATTCGAAGTAAGAAATTCTGGTTTTCGAATCTGTTCAACGAATTCACTGGTCGTGCACACAGAACAGGGTATTTTACATGGTTTCCTTACTGGCATTGAGCAACTAAAAGGGCTCAGGAAAGCCCTTGCCCCTCCCATGGGGAGGGGGCGGGCTGTGAGGGGCTCGCGCCTCCTCCACAGGCCGCGGCCTGTGGAGGGCGCGAGCCTCCCACAGTCCACGACCTTCCCATGGGGAGGGCAAGGGAATAATTCCCTTAGCAATTTCAAAACTCAGAAAAAAATAAAGACATTTGCCCAGTATAAACTGCATTCGAATTTATCTCAAGACATTTTGATTTTATTCAGATAACAGAATTTTTATGCAGACCAGATATGCAGACATATATTTGTAATTACACTTGAGATTATTTCAATAAAATGCAGACTTGCAACAGAACGAAAACCCTAACTCTGAAGAAAGAATGTGTGTTCTATAATTGCAACACAGAGAAGTAGATTTCAAAACGAAATTGGAAGGATTTCTCAGTTGTTTGTACTCTTAAACAGAGAATAAAACATTTCCTTACTGCAGTTTTTAAAATAAAATTAAAAGAAGGCATAGCAATGAAGAGAACCTGGCAAAATTTGCTTCCAATGCAGACGTTCAACAATACCTTCTTCGCCTCTGTTCCAGAACTCCCCGAGATATTCCATCAAAGTCCTCTTTTCTTTCTTAAAGCCCTCTTCCTCTTTTTCGAGGATCATGCATAAAATTTCCAGATGACAGATGATATTCTCATGCAATTTCTAAGGATTGCCACATGCCCAGTGAATTGTTGGTTTTAAGACAGAATTTCCAAGCCCACTGTTCTCTCGGGTTGTTCATTCTTTATTCCTTTGGAAAATTAACCATATATATATTCCCTTTTTATGCAAGTCTATAATTTCATTTATGCAAAACAGATTTATATTTATATTTATTCTTTTATTTATTTTGTTTTTATTTTTAATTACATTTCTTTTAAAAACAGATTTATCCTTTTGTTGCACAAATATATAATGAGGAATAATTAAAATAGAATAAGCCATATTATCTTCATCATTTCTAAGGTTAATTAAACCGTAATTTAAATTTGCTATGCTATCATTTTCATGCAATCACATTGAAAAACAAACAAGACCTAATGCAGCTACATGCTTTAAGTGGTGTGTGCGTAATCGAGAGCTTCTCCTCTTTTACCCTGTCGGGAAGCTAACCTCCTTTTCCTCAATCACACTCTTGGCCTTCGATCTCCTTGGCCTTCGATCACCTGCCACTCAAATGCACTCAGGCGTGCAAAAATGGAAGTGTATTAGTAACCATTGTAGAAACATAAATTTAAACAATAATTAATCAACATTCCTATTTTACATAATGCATTCAAAATTCTTGAAAGAAAACAATTATTTGTTTCTACATTCCCATACATCAAAACATTCACGTATCATAATTCGTATATTAAATCTCATAAAGTCATGGTCAAACATTATCAAAATAAGTCATGGTCAAAATAAGTCAATGGTCAAAATAAGTCATGATCAAAATAAGTCAATGGTCAAAATAAGTCATGGTCAAAATAAGTCAATGGTCAAAATAAGTCAATGTATGAGACATGACACCTGACATACAAAAACCTTGCTAGGATGCACTTCAGAAGTTTCAAACACCTCAGACCAAAACACAAAAAGGTAAACCTATCCATGCAATAGTCAACAAGTTGCCCTAGACCTCTTCCATACATACCTAACAAAGTAACTATTCGCCGAGGTTATATTACAAGAACGTCCAACAAACATAGTAGACAAAAGATAATGATCGTTGCCCTATTCCTATTTCTCTAAATCCTCTGTTTTGGGATATCATCAAGACGTCCTTGGAATGAGTGCAAATAAGATAAATCACAAGATAAATACCAAGTAAACAAACAAACTAATGCTCTTCAATACCGCTAACAAAAAGAGGATGTGTTTTCTAAGGATGATAACCGAAACTTATTGCCAAAAGATAATGCCCATTGTAGGAAGGATTCATCCTAGGACATGTTAGTGGATGGCAGCACACCATTTCGTTTATCCAAAGTGTTCTAAGGGATGATTGATATGGGACCAAATGGATGATGAGTTACCAATACGAAGAGATGACCAACTTGCTTACGCACTGACCTAGACTTAAGACTTGACGTTTGGAGTTCTGGTTTTTTAATCTGCTAGACTTGTTTCTAACTATTTCACCAAAGTTTGAGGATGACGATCAATTTATTATGGATGGTGTTTATTGTGGGTGCAAGTGAGATGAGACAGATGGATTTTTTCAAATATTTGGATGTTTTTGATGTTTTGCAATGTTTTGAGGTTGTTTTTGGTATTTTCAAGATTTTTTCCAATGTTTTGATTTTTTTATTTTGCAATGTTTTTGGGATTTTCTGAGATTTTGACCAAGAGACTAATCCTAAAGACCTATCCTAGGGGTCTCAGGAGTTGATCAACAGATTATCCTTGCCTACGTTATACACGCAGAGACCACGTAGCTCGACTAACAACTTGACAGATTTACTGATGATGATATACATGATGAGGCGTCAGTTTATTATGATGGACTCCTAAAGGACTGACCTAAATGTCTCGGGGGATGATCAAAGATCAACCTTGCCTACGTTCAAGCTCAAAGATGACGTAGTTCAACAAGACAACCTTGTTTTTGACTTTTTGACTGACTTTTTGACATGTTTTTGGATTTTGATGATGTTTGAATGTTTTTTGGATTTTCTAGTTTTTTGATGTATTTGGATTTTCTGATTTGACGATTTTAAGATCATACACGAATCTGATCCGATGAGAACATGCCCCCAGCGTGATGCAATAGACTACTCCAATAAAGGCAAGACAAACTGACCTTGAGGATGAGCCAAGTAGTACTAGGAGGGATCATAATACGAAAATAGGACCAAGCTATGATGCAGATGCAAGTGGATGAGTGATGGATGGAGACCTGAATGCGATGGATGGTGGAAGTGAAATGGATGGATGATGCAGAACAAGCTGTAAAGATCCTGGTGGATGGAAAGTTCTTATTTACACAAGGCGCCTATTTTCCAAGTTTTCACCAAGGTACTTGTCCAAAGTGCTACCAAAGTAGTTTTCACTATAGGACGATTTTTTTCTCTTTACTATTTTTTATCCTTTTTCTGATTTTTTTGGATTTTTTGGTTCTATACCTTGAAAGATTTAGGCATAAAACTTTTTGAGGTGAGAGCTATTCATGGGCTCCTACAGAGGTTCCCCTTCGGGTGTTGATAGTTGATATGCCCTTGATTTGTAACTTGTTGTTATGACGAACGGTCCCAACCAATTGGGTTCAAACTTGCCTTTGCTGCTTGGGTTTGGGATATTTTTCTGATTTTCTTTTAAGACCATTTCTCTGAATTGGAACGTCCTGCTTCTGATTTTCTTATTGCAGCTCCTTTTGAGTCTATTCTGATAGACTTGCAAATGATTCAAAGCATCGATATGTCTCTCATCTAGTAGCTCTAGCTCATTTAGCCTTGATAACCGGTACTCTTCATCCGTGATGAGGTTTTGCAGTGATATCCTGAGGGATGGGAGATTGATCTCAATGGGGAGTACCGCTTTTGATCCGTATACCAAGGAGAAGGGGGTGGCGCCATTGGGTGTGCGGATGCTGGTTCGATAGGCCTAGAGGGTGGGATTAAGCTGCAGGTGCCAATCACAACCTGCGTCATTGACTGTTTTCTTGAGGATTTTCAAAATGGTTTTGTTTGTAGCTTCTGCTTGGCCATTGCCTTGGGGATAGTATGGGGTGGAGAAGCGATGTTGGATTTTGAATTTCTCGCACAAGTCGCGAACCTCCTGGTTCTTGAATGGTGTCCCATTATCTGAGATAATAGCTTGTGGGACATCGTAACGACAGATGAGATAATTCAAGATGAATTTTGAGATATGCTTCCTAGTTATATACGTCATGGGTATGGCCTCCACCCACTTTGTGAAGTACTCAGTTGTAGTTATGATGAATTTGTGGGCATTGGATGAGATGGGTGTGATTTTCCCAATGAGATCGAGTCCCCACTGCGAAAAGGGCCATGGTGTGATAATAGGATGAAGCTCTTGAGCTGGTGCATGGATGAGGTCCCCATGCTGCTAACATTGTAGACACTTTCTAGCATGATCGTGTGCTTCTCTTTCCATTGTGGGCCAATAATACCCCATCCTCAGCAGTTTCTTGGCTATGGTCATTCCACTTGAGTGTGAACCACAAATACTATTGTGAACTTCGGTTAGAGCGGTTAATGCCTCCTCATCATTTAAACAGTGTAGTAAGGTACCTTCTATGCTTCTATGGTATAGGGTATCACCTAAGATGATAAATCTAGATGCCTTTTTAACAAAGGTTCGTTTTAGGTTTGATGGTAGGTCAGCGGGTACAACTCCTATGAGAAGGTATGTGTAGATGTCATGATACCAAGGATCGCTAGGACCAACGATTTCACACAGATATTTTGATTCTGGTACCTCGAATGTGGGAATGAGAAGCTGCTCGAATAGGAATTCATATTTTGGAACATTGTGAGGGATGTCCAATAGGGACCCAATTGTTGCCATGGCGTCTGCTGCTCTGTTGTTGGTTCTAGGAATTTGCTCAAATGTTATTTCTATAAAAAATTCCTTGAGAGTCTCCACCAATTTCTTGTATGGAGTGAGCTTGTCATCCTTGGTCTGATATTCATTATTGACTTGATTTATGATCAACTGAGAGTCTCCATACACTTTGAGAGCTATGATGTTCCATTACACTGCTATCCTGAGACCTATGGTTAAGGCCTCGTATTTTACAATATTATTAGTGCAAGGAAATGCTAATGTGTATGACTTTGGTATGCAATCCCCTTGTGGGGTGATGAAGAAGATACCAACTCCTGATCTGTGTTGTGTGTATGAGCCATCGAAGTATAGTTTCTAGTGGTTGGCTACATTGAGGTTAAAGATGGATTCATCTGGAAACTTTGAGATAAGAGGATTCTCAGAATAAATAGGTGCTTCTGCTAGTTGATCTACAATAACTTGGCCCTTAATGGCTTTCCGCTCTACATACTCGATGTCATACTCTGACAATATCATCACCCATTTTGCCATTCTTCCTGTGAGCATTGCCTTTGATAATAGATACTTGAGGGGGTCAATTTTGGCAATGAGCTTTATCTTATGTGCCAACATGTAATGTCTAAATTTTTGAGATGCAAACACTATTGCAAGGCATGCTTTTTCAATGAATGAGTAGTTTAACTCATGACCGACCATTGTCCTGCTGATATAATAGATAGCCCTCTCCATTCCATTTTCATCATGCTGAGCTAGGAGAGCTCTGAGGGCTGCTGTTGTTGCTAATACATATAAGATCAATGGCTTTCTTGGGATGGGTGGCATTAATACTAGTGGTGTCAATAAATATTCCTTGATTTTGTTAAATGCCTCTTCACACTTTGTATCCCATTTGTATGCTACTCCCTTGTGGAGTAGGTGAGAATATGGGTTCTTCTTGTCTGCCAGTTGTGCTATGAATCATCGGATGGATTGAAGGTGACCTTGGAGGCCTCTCAGTTGTTTTAATTTTTTTGGTGCCTCCATCTCGAGGATTGCTTTCACCTTTGTCGGATCCACCTCGATACCCCTCATGGACACTATGTATCCTAGCAATTTACCTGATTGTATGCCAAAGACACACTTCTTGGGATTTAGTCTAACTTTGTATTCCTCCAGTCTGTCGAAGATAGCACTTAGGGTTTCTATATGATCTTGTTTTTTTCTTGACTTAGCGAGAATGTCATCGACATAGTCTTCGACTGTTTTATGAATCATGTCGTGGAATATCAATGTCATGTCCCTTTGATAGGTTGCTCCTGCATTCTTTAGGCCGAATGGCATCATGTTCCAGCAATAGCTCCCCCATGGACAAGTGAAAGTCATCTTATGTTGATCTTCTTTTGCTATCATGATCTGGTTGTATCCTGAAAATCCGTCCATTAGTGATAGCATCTCATGTCCTGCTGTCATGTCTACTATCATGTCGATGTTGGGAAGTGGGAAATCATCCTTCGGACATGCTTTGTTCAAATCTCTGAAGTCTGTGCAGATTCTAATGGCTCCATCAGGTTTTGAAAAAGGTACCAAATTTGACACCCATTCGGATAATCGATTGGTCGGATAAATCCTGTATCTAACAACTTTTTGAGCTCCATTTTGACCAATAAGGCGATTTGAGGATGCATTTTTCAAAGCTTTTGTTTGACCGGATTTGCTTCTGGATACATCGCTAAATGATGAACCACAATCTCTAGATCAAGCCCTGGCATGTCAGCATAACTCCATGCGAAGTTTATTTTCCTTTCCTTTAGGAATGCCGCTAGGAGTTCTTGCTCTTCTGAAAGTAGTGATTCCGCATAGAATGTGATATGCGGGGTCTCCTTTGTTCCTAGGTTAACAGGATTGCATTTTTTGGCCAAGACTGCTGACTTCTCCTGATGAATATCTCTTAAAGGAAGATTGAATCCTTCATCCTCGGGTGCCTTAGACAGGTTTTCACCATTGGATACGTCCTTTCTTTTTACTTTTTTCTTGTCAGAGAGTGCCACAGTGTGGTTTTCACTCAAGGACTTAGATATGATTCTTAGTTTCTCACTTTTGTGACTGAAGGATTCAATCATTTCCCCATAATAGGCATGTGTGTCCAACTCCATTATAAACCCTTCTTTGTGATCCCCTTCTAGAATGTTATCCTGCAATCCCATGAATTTTGAGAGTGCCTCATCATTTTTGAATGTATCTAGAACTGGTGGTCCTCATTGGTCGTAGTCGATCAGTTGGGGGTATACTAAACGGATCTCATGATTTTGTTGTTCTGGTTCAAAGGAGAGGGTGCTAATCATACACAGGGTGGTGTCCTCAAATAACTTAGGTAGATTGGTCATGGTATCCTCCTCATCGTTACTAATATAGGCCTCAGTTATAAAGTTATGTATGTCTCTACATATGGATATTGGTGAGCGTACTTCTACTAGTATTGGCTGAGGAGAAATATTAACCGTTCTAACTGGAGGACTTCGGCCACGTATGGTTATACTCGGAGGGGTACATCTAAGGCCAAGATTTTTTATGGGTCGCGTCTCTGGCATGATAGGTATTATGAGCCCATTGCCGTTTTGTCCCAGTCTTTGATTTCTATCATAGCCCATTGAGAGCATCATTTGTAGGCCCTTTCTTGTCTCATCCATTGGTAAATTAGCTACTGGTCTTTCATCTTGATATAACATGTGTGATGGATCCACCTCAATAACCTTCTGGCCAAGGTCTCCCCATCTTGTAAATTTGGGATAGTCTTCAGGAAATTTTTGTGATGTGGAGGCTTGGTTCTCTTGTGGACGTCCGCGTGATCTAGGAGATTGTGGTAACTCTCCTATCACAAATTGTTAGGGAGCTTGTAGCTTCCACAACCATCCTCCTGGATGATGAGCTTGATGTTGGAGATGGTGGGGATGGTGGGAATGGCGGGTGTCTCTGTCGCAGAAGTGGACACGAGAGTGGCGGGGTTGATGTATGGTGTGGATGGGCCCTCATCATTTTTTGGCACTTGGGGGATTTTGTAATACTTTGCTTCAAGATTTTTTGCAATATGAGAAAGGTTCGGGATCTCCATGGATAGTAACCTCTTTTCCACTATGTGTAAATTTCACACATTGGTGGAAGGTTGATGCTACGACTTTCATCGCATGGATCCATGGACGTCCCAGGAGGATATTATACGGAAAATCAAGGTCCAAGACCTGACAAGTGGTTTCCATGAGAGTCGGACCTACTTGAATAGGGAGTTTGATTGTGCCCTGAGACACTCTTTCTTGGTCATCATATGCTCTTATTGTGATGCCCTTTCCTTTGTCGATGGAATCTTCTGATATTTTCAACTACTTGATGAGGCTTAGGGAACATATGTTCAAGCCCGCACCTCCATCCACCAAGACCCTTTTGATTTTTCTCTTGTGTACAATGGCTTCCAAGTGAAGTGCATGGTTGTGAGATGGTTGGGTGGAGAAATCTTTGTTAGAAAATGTAAGAAGATTAGGTGTTATGATATTTCCGACCATAGCTTGGAATTGCTCCGCATCAAGATCTGTGGGGACAGTGGATGAGGCTAATGCTTCCTCAAGGATCTTCTTATGAGTTGATGATATTTTTAAAAAATCCATGATGGAGATGTGTGCTGGCGTTCTCTTAAGTTGATCTAGGACGTTGTAACCATTAGGAATGGATCTAGATGAAGTAGCTCTGTTTGGTTGGGATGAGCCTGTGATGGTTACTTTGCCGCCTCTTGTGGTGACTCCACAATCTTCGGCATGGGTTCCCTTGATGGTGATGACCATGTAGTCCTCATTTAGGGAGGCAATGACTATTTCATACACATGATTTACGTTTGATTGGGTGCCTTTCCCTTTATCATTTTTATTCCCTTTGTTACCATGATTCGGCATCGGATTCGTATATATCTTAAGATCCTGATTTCCCATAGGTTGTTCCACGTTTATGATTTTCTTATCGATGAGATCTTGGATGATGTTTTTGAGTCTCATGCAACTGTTTGTGGTGTGACCTTTGATTTTATGGAATTCGCAAAGTTGATTCTCGTTATACCAAGGAGGTTTGACATCGGGTTCTTGGTAATTCTCAAATGTAGGAGGCTTGATGAGTTTTTCGTCAATCAACTTTTTCATTATGTCCTCAAGGGGTTCTCCCAAAATGGTATATTTTTGTTTTGGATAACTTTTGCATTGGGGTGGTCCCCTTTGGTCATTGAGATTATTGATGGTTGGATTGTTGTTGGGTTGGTGTGTTGTGTGATGGTGGTTTTGGTGTTGAATTTGGATTTGCGGTGTGGGCGTACATTGGCATGGGGCACTAATGACCACCTTGGCATTGACGACACCATCATTAGTAACATTTTTGTTTCTTGCCCACGTACGAGGTTTATCATTGTAATTGGATGGTGGGCAGTTTTTTTGCTATTCGTGGTATGATGTTGATTCCGCGGGTTGAGTCACAAGGGCTCTTTCGATCCTAAGCGCCTTGGGGATCAACTAATCATATGTGGTGATTCCATGAACCTTGAGATGAAATGCCAAGCGGCCTTCAAGATTGGCTATGATGGTGCAAACTTGTTGTTCTTCTGACATGGTCCACTTTCTCTGATTGGCCTTGGATCGCCATCGTTGTAGGAATGAGGCAAATGACTCACCCTTTCCTTGTTTTAAAGCATAGAGTTCTTCGAGACTAACATCCATTGGAATGTTGCATGCATAATTTTTAATGAATGCGTCCCTAATTTCTTGGAATGTTCTAATGCCTGAAGATAAGCGAGAGAACCATTCTATAGCGTGGCTCGCCAAGCTCCTAGGAAATAGTCGCATTCGATAAGTATCATCATATGCAACCTCCATACAATGAACTTGGAATTCCTTGATGTGATCTTCAGGGTTTCCCATCCCTCGATATTTGTCAAATTTGGGGATTTCAAATCCCTTGGGGAATGGTTTCATTATTAAGCTCCCATCAAATGGATAGGGACACAAGTTGCTTGGTGTTTTGGTTGCTCGCCCTGATTGAAGGTCGAGCACTTGTTGCGAGATTAACCTAAGTTGTGTCGTCACATCATTTTGGGGATCAAGGGGTGGGATGAAAGTGTTTTGAGGTGTTTCAATTGTGGGTTGGATGGGTGGGTTGGTTGGTGCGTTGTTCGATGGTATCTATATGTTCTGGCGAGCAAAGTAGGCTTCCATCTTCTTTTGTATGAACAACGCTTGTTGTTGATCTTGTTGTTGCTGCGCTAAGATTTGTGCTTGTTGTTGTGCTTGTTGTTGTTCCAACAATGCTTGCTGTTGTGCTTGTTGTTGTTCCAACAATGCTTGTTGTTGGGCTACCAATTCTACTGCTTCTTGCTGCTCTTGGTATTGCTTGATTGCTTGCTGATATGCTTGCAATTGCGCTGCTTGTTTTTGTGCAAGAAGTTGTGCTTGATATTGGGCTTGTTGTGCCTAATATTGAGCTTGCGCTTGTGCGGCTTGTTGTTGCAATAAAATTTGTGCTTGAGTGGTCTTTTGTGCTTGCAATGCTTGTAATGCTTGGGCGGCTTGTTGTTGTTGTTGTTGTAATAATGATTGGGCTTGTTGCGCTTGTAATGCGGCTTGTGCTATTTGGGTGGCTTGCGCGGCCTAAGCAGCTTGCTGAGCAGTTAGTTGTTCAGCTTTTTGTTTCTGAACTTGTTGGTATCCTCATTGGAAAGCAGCTTGCAATGCCACATCGTATTGGCTTGATGTGGTGGAAGTTGGTGGTGGTGGGGGTGGTGGTGGATTTGGAATGGTGTTTGTGAAGGTGGTGTTGGTGTTTTGCGTGATGGATGGTGCTATTGATATGGTTGGTCCTTGGGAGACCATGCTTTGTGATGTTAAGGGGATGTTTGATGATGATGCAATTGCTTGTGCATTTGTCGTCTGTTGTTGCAATATCAACAAATTTTTTTGAGCATTTGGCGCAATGCTTTGATTGATATTTGGGATAGTGGTTTGATTGATATTTGGTAGAGGGGGAAGCCCTAAACCAAGGAGTGATGTGGATGATGATGGAAATGGTGGAAGTGGTGGAAATGTAAGGGGTGTGAGTTGTTGCGAGAATGTCGTGGTGTCGAATATGCTCCCTAGTCCGAACATATCTCCCTCTTCTTGTGAATTTGTGAGAAGAGGTGTTTGAGGTGTTGCGCGAAAAAATGATGATGATGGATCGTGATGGAATGTGAGAGGAGAATTTTTGTGTAATGGGTTTTGGGGTATGTTTTGTTCCAAGGTGGTGTTTGCATCCAAATTTTGATTATTAACAAGGGGGTGTGTTTGAATTGCATTGAGAAATGCACTTCCCTTATTAACATTGGGTTGGGTTGGAGCAAACGATGTTGTGATTTATGGAATGTTTTGCGTGATGTTTTGAGATGGGGGTGTAGATGAAATGGGGATGGTGGATGAGATTGGAGGAAAAGATGTCTCCACTATAGTACTTACATCAAAATTCGAAGGTAACTTGGCCCCTTTTTTTGCTAGCTCAAGCATGTATAATGAAGGGTTAAGCCTCATCATGATGTTGATGATTCTATGGTTGTCCGAGTTTTGGAGCATTTCAGTCATTTCCTCGCAAGACATTCCAAAAGTAAGGTCCTCTCCTTGGTTTTCTTCTTGCAGATTTTGCGATGATGAAAGGGTGAATGGATTACTTGATTCGGTGGGATTCAATTCTAAGTTCGTTTGGCTAAGATCGCTTGAAGCAGGTGTTTCTTTGTTGGCTTCCATACTCTTCTTGTATTGAGATCTAGTTAGAACCATAAAAAAAGGATCAATCTTCGAGAATATGGGAAATGAATCTTTTGATTCTTTGGATCAATCTTTATTTTATGCTCAAAGTAGAAAGTTTTTAGGATGCCTTGAGGATCAAAGGTGATGATATGATGATGATGTTAAGGATGGATGATACAAATGTTTTGGCTTTTGATTAATCTTGAATGAGATACTAGGCTTTGATTTTTGATTTGTTCCTTTGGATTTGGGATTTTGTCCTTGATTTTGATTTTAATTTTGCTCTTGATTTTGAACAAAAAGACCCTAAGATGTTGGATGATGATCTAAGGGATAGCTTTGTTCAATGGATGATGATTTAAATATGTGCGAGGAGAAGGATGCATCTACCTACACCTATTCAAACAAGATCGTTTCACTAAGTATATGAAGAAGGATTCATCTACATATACTAAGCTAGACAAGATGGTTTTGATAACTTTGACTAAGCATATGCAAAAGGATGCATCTACATATACCTAGCCAAAGGTGTTTTTGATAATGTTTTCAAGGATTTAGTCTCAATGATTTTGATGATTTTTTATTTTGCCAAAAATCCTAGTATTTAAGGATGATTTCAAGATTTTCCAAAAAGTGATTGTGAGATGATATTGTTTTGATGTTTTGGAGGATGGATGAAAAAGATTTTGATTTATTTTGATCCTAAGATGAACCTAAAAATAACACTTTGTTTTCCTAGACCTAGGTATTGAAGAGCATGCAAATGCTTCCTAATGACCTTTGTAACCGAGAAATGATTTCATTTGAACATTCATTTTCGGATTTTCAACCAATGATTTTTTTTTGCTTTGGGATTGTGAGTCTTCAACACATATGAAAGTTCATTTTGCTTAGCTTTGCTTAATGTCTTTATTTTACCAAAAACACTTTCTTCAATTAGGTTTTCAAACTAAGATGTCCAATGTCTTAATTTCTTCAAACCCCAGATATAACATGTGGAAATTCAATGGTGGGGTTTTCCTAATATTATTAGCCAAGAACAAATCGAGATATAATCCAATGTTTAGAAACCTCTAAGGATGTGAATCCCAAGGGAGAGCAATAACATATGGATTGAGTCAATTGTATTTGTCTTCAAAAGGGTTTGAATTTTGGATGAGGTTCAAGTGTTTGTTTCCATGGTGTTTTCGATCAAGTAATTCATTTTGTGACCCAAGAATAAGTACAATCCTATGGATGTGTAAGACAATATTTGTTGGATTCCCACTTGGACAAGTCCAGCTACGCTTATTTTTAGCGAATGGTTAGATGCTTGACCCCACTGGCTCCCCTCCACGACACTCACTTATACGGGGCAACCAAGCATCAAAACCCATGAAACTCCCATGGCATGTTTTCCATTTCTACTAGAAGATCGTAAAAGTGTGGGGTGGCTTCAGAACGACCGTTCTTGCACCAACAAATAGATTAAAGGATTTTGGAAAATTCTAGCACATGGGTTTTAGTAAGGATTTTCTGTTCATGGAGATTGACCCATATGACAAGAGTCCCCTTTCGGATCCATCTTGTCGGAATCAACCACGTGATATTGGCGTTTACTCCAATACCCACATTTATATATCAGTTGGAAATACCCTTGGCTTTAGAGTGTTACTGGTTGAGTCGTTCCCTTGGGTGAGTACTTTTTCCCCAAGGCAGGCCCTCTAGGATAAACAAAAGCGAATGAAGAACAATATTCATAACTCGATCAATCCTTGTTGGCAACAAGGAAAGAGAATATATGCAATAATTCCCCCCCACTCACACTCGCACAAGATGTTCAATTTTAAACCCAAATCGAAGTGTGGAGGTGATTGCTTTGTCTCACCTAAAGTCATGAAAAGGGCCTTTTGATTCTCAAGATCGCTATAAAGTGCGAGAGAAGCGCATACGTCCTTTTTCAATGGCTTTAGTTTAAGTAAGCTTTCACAAAGAAACAAAGCCACACTTGTTCTTTTTAAATCTTCAAGGAAAAATGTGAGTTCATTTTAAGCACCAAATGACAAAGTGAAAGACATTTGTTCAATTGTTAACCCAATAAAAAAAATCTAGTGTGTTGTGGTCCTAAATTTCGTTTTAGCCCTTGCAAGAAGAAATTGAAAAAAATATTTTTAAGCCCAAACAAAAATTAGTATCCTAAGGAGGAAAAGATAACAAATTCTTAAAGAAGTGTTAAACAAACACTAAAGTGTTTAAGAACACTTTGATTTCGTAAGACATTGTCCTCATGTTCCTCCTTCCTTTGTTTTCGATTTCTAAGCTACAAAGGAGAAAAACAATCAGATTCTGGAAAAACACAGAAATTAAAAAAGCAGAAAATAGAAGATACATTAATCATAAATCAAAAGCACGTGCTAAAATTAGATTTTCCCTTTTTACTGTCTCCCAACATCACAACTCATAACTGCGTTGCAGTTTGATTTCCCAGCGGTGCCCTCAGAGCGCCGCTTTCCAGTTAGCATCGCTCTGTGTCGGGACAGAGAGCTCAACTACATCGCACTTTTCGCCCAGCGTTGCAATTTTTTGTCAGCGTCGCAGTTTGGTTATTTTCAAAAATGTTTGTGAGTCAACGAGCCCAGTGGTGGAGTTTAAAATTCATTTTTTCTCGGTGGGACGAGTCCAACGTCTCACTTTTAGTCTCCCGTGGTGCTATATAGCGACACTAAAGAGACAATGGCACCAAAACAGCGACGCTGAGCTCCCAGCGTTAGAATTTCTTGTGTATGAACAAAAACGCAGAATTTTTAGAAAAAGATGAGAAACAATGATATGAGCCCTCCTTCTAGCGCCAAATGTGCGAACCCCAACCTTGGTACCTACAAAACAACAAGAATAAATGAGTTAGACAAGTGATTGCAAGCCAAAACAAGGATTCCACATGAAATCCATTTACAACTTCAAACTAGGAAAAAAAATAACAAAGAACACAATGAAAATGATAAAACAAAGATAAAATCCTAATTAGATGTGCAAACTCATGATCCCATGGGGGAATTGGTGCCAATTTGATGTGAAAATGGGCCCTTTCCCAATTCCTATGATGCAAGCTTGAAGTGTTGAAGATGGTTGATCCACTTTGTTGGTGAAGAATGAGAACTCCAAGCCAAAATCTGCAAAAACCTAGCTATGATTCAAGAATGATTGATGAAACTTGATGGATATTTGGGCATGGTAACTTTGCTCAAACTGTGGATGATGAAATGAGGATAAGAGCTCTTTATTTATAGAATTCCAAGATGGATGAATGTCCAAATTTGAGCAATGTGGGACTAACATTCATCCAATGATATGATGCCACTTGTCAAGCTATGAATGGATGAAAGATGTGCAAGATTTGGGGTTTGTGCCATAAATGCATAATTTTGAATTTCAAATTTATTGAAATAACATGCAAGAGGGAAGGGAAAATGCAATAAATGCCACTTGGCTCAAGGAAAAGGACATGTAAGATGAAGTTATTGCCTTGTTGGATGTACATGTTGACTTGGAATTTTTGAATTCAAATTGAGAGAATATTCCAAAGATGCCTTGTGAGGAAAATAGGGATTTAATAAATGAATTAAATC
>VDFB02045040.1:0-49197 GCA_007258455.2 Sequoia sempervirens
AGGCTGGAATGAAGACTAGAAATGTCTCTAAAATTCTAAAAAGTCTAAATTTTTGGACTGTTGGGACTCATTCACTAACCTGGGTGAATTAGTCCCAGATCAGGGTTTCTGCCCATAAAGTTGTTTCAAGGAAAAGGGTACTAGAATTTGCAAAATGGTCTAGCAAAGAATTTTAGTGGGACTCATTCACCATTATTGGTGAATTAGTCCTAATCTACTTTTTCATAAACTAGAAACTTTGATCTATAGTCCAACACCTACACTTTCTTTCCAAGCTAGGTTTCAGATCTGGATCTGCGAAAACGCTTGCAAAAAAAATAATAATTTGATTTTATAATGGGAGGTTTTCCTTAGTCAAACCCATAGTTTGGTAATTAAACCTTGAAAGAGATAATGAAATGTGCATGAAAAATCTATCCTTAAGTGTGTCTAAGACTAGGAAATCTAAAACATGATGCAATCCTATTCTAATATGCAAGAACAAGATTTATAAATGAAACTTGAATAGTGCAAGACTCACCCTAGGAGATCCTAAATCACCTCAAATGAATCTCAATGATAGGCACACCTTCCTTAGGTTGAAATTTGGAAGATGATGGAAGATGGAATCACTTAGAAAACAAGTCCTTAGGTTTGGCTTGATGGCTAGTTGCATCTCCCCAAACTAGAATTCCTCATGATTCACCATAGGCATCCATGATCAACCCTTGAAAATGCTAGACCTTAAATAAAAGTGAGCTTGAAGACCTACAAAAATCCTTGAATGCTACTCCAAAGGTTCAACTTTGTTGCAAATAGACTTGTGTATATTCTTGTGAAAGATTTTCAATATTTGACTCTTGAATTTTCTTACTTAGGTTGCTTAGATGTATTGAAAATGACCTAAAAAATTATATTTATAGGCATTAACACCTAATTGATCATTATTTAGACCTCAAAGGCCAACATCCACTAGAAATTTGAATTAAGTCAGTGAGTTTCCCACTCAAACTTGAAAAATGCCCCAAAAGGGGCTCATTCATCACTCTTGGAAAATGGGTCCCACCAAAGTGGACTCATTCACCCAAGGTGGAAAATGGGTCCCACCTAAGTTTTTTGAGGTGGGTTTTGGGATTTAAATGTTTTAAATGCTTTTTTTTAGGATTTTATATGATTTTTATGTGTAATAAGCCTCAAGATCTAGAATAATGGGTCCTAGGGGCCTATAAATGCTGATTTAAAGTATAATAAATGTAAGGGTGCCCAAGATAGGTCCAAATTAGACCAAGGATTGTATTATCTCCAAGAAGGGAGTATAATTTTAATGTCCAAATTTAGGCCCCACTTTAGCACCCATATGACTCTACATGCGTATGCAAGCTAAAGGATTCTAAACAATACATTCAAAAAACGGGATAATGAATCCCCCAGTGTAGTTATCTGCAAAACCACAACATTAGGAACCACATCCTACAAAAAAAATTCATTAGTTGGTCCAAAGATCCTCTTATATAAGTTTTTTGAAATCAAATTCGAGGATAGATGTATGCCCCCCTTGATTTTGTTTTCTTTACAGAGGTGGAATCAAGGTAGCAATCTAGCCACATCAAATAGGGTAAGTCATATCCAAGGGAATTTCCAAGTGCCATGCCATGTAATGATAGATGGTTGGTGATTTCAGGAGTAGAATCATGATTCCAATGTAGCAAACAAAGTGAAAAATGGAGCTCTCTAGAACCCATTATGTTGACTTGAATGAAAGAGCACTTGTTAACCCTAATATAGTAAAAATCCTATTTTTAACATTCATAAGAGAAAAATGTGAAGGAAAATATTAATTTTTCTTTTACCTCTTTGTAGCTTGAGATCAATTGGATAATAGTGAAAAGATGTCGAGTAGATGAGACTATAGGTCTGGGAGATTGGATGTGTCGTGGGACTAGGTGGCACGCTGTGAGCGTCATCATGAGGTGAGTCGATTTGGCTGCCTTCGCTTTGTCTTTGTACATTTATTTTATGAATTTAAAACATTTATAAGTTAATTGAGGGCCTTGGAAAAAAATTTCCTAGAGTTTCCCCTTTTTTTGTGAAGTGTCCCATTGTTTCGCAAAGTATCACTTTTGTTCGCGAAGTGTCCCAATTTTTTGCAAAGTGTCCCATTTATTCACAAAGTGTCCCAAAAGGGTCTAAAGTATCTAGGGATTTTAAGAAAGAACACTAGAGGAACTTTAGTACATGTTTATGATGGTTCATGTGGAAATTGAAGATTTTAGACTACTTATAGGTCATATTTTTGCTTTATTGATAGGTACCCACCCATTCACATCAACGTCTGGGTGGAAGACAACATAGCTTTCTTAGAGACTTAGCCCCCACAATTATAGAGAAGGACACATAGTTGTTATAGGATGTAGGCATATATTGGGTGTACCTCATGCCTCTAATGAGGTACCGTGATGTGATGTTGATGGTGCTAGTCGATTGTTGGAATTTTGACACATGTACATTCCACCTTCCTACTGGTGAGATGATGATAACCCTAGAGGATGTCCACCACATACTCTGAGTTCCTTTTTGGGGTGAGTGGGTTTTCTTTCAAGGAGATCAAACATTCCATGATAAGAAGGTTGGCATGAAGTATTTCTTGAATATACTAGTACATGATGAGCGAGTGAGGGCACAAATTGATCTATCAATGCTATTGTATTCACGATACCCACTAGTGAGATGGATTATGATACAAACAATTGCATTAGTAATCATCCTTGATGGGTGGGTAGCACACCTAGAGGGAGGACTAGTACATCTAATACAAGGTATGGTGGAGCACAAGATAGTATATGCCTGGGGGTGTTGTATCCTAGCACACTTATACTATGATATTAGATAGTTTGTGTTTCAGGAGGTGGAAAAAAGGATACACTAAATGCTTCTACAAGTTTGGTTCCTAGAGCATGTCACTTGTACTAGAACTACTGGGTTCCCATGTCCAAAAATAGTGGGGTATCCTCAAGCCTTTAGCTATGCTCTACGATAGTTCTAGCAGTATGGTGATTTATAATTTGGGAGAGTGCAGTTTGACTGATTGGAGGAGGATGAGATACTTTGGATACCATATCAGCTTACACTTCAGTGGCCAAATCACACTTGGTAGATGAGGAGATTGCAGCTGGATAGATTTTTGATTGGCTGACGTGATTATGTACGTACATCCTCTCTACTACGATCAGGTCACACGACAATTTGGATAGATCCAGAAACCACCGAGCACATGACCCTCCTTTAGGAGATCAGTACGGAGTGCTTAGAGATCTGGTGATATAGCATAGTTCACTGTAGAGAATGTTGTCTACAATGACTCCAAGTACTCAAATTATGATATGCCTCTAATATCTAACATTGAAGATATCAGTGCCATAGATGAGTATGAGGAGTGGTGGATAGTATCACAACTAGCTCTTGTATTTCCCATGGATGAGCCTATAGAAGATTTGGTACCATTTCCAAATAAGGGAGATGATATAGAGGACAAGGGCGAGGAGACACGATACAAGGCTACGGGGTATATGCAGGATCATCATGGAAAAAATAAGCCCTTAGGTGGCAAAAAATTCAAAAAAAATAGAGTTAGGCAACTTGACATAAAAAATTGAATAAGTTATCTATATTATTTCAAAAATATGTAAGAATAGAATCTGTAGCAAATTGAATTTAGTTTCTAAACTACTAGGTTTATTTTTACTTTTTAAAAATCTATATGGTGAAAATTTGAAATTTCAATGCAGTAGTACTTAAATTTCATGGAAAAAATAAGTAGGTGTCTGTCTGACCACCCTAACCACAATAAAATGATAATGTTTTTTTATAATATTTTAGACATAAGGAGAGAACTCATGTCCGGATGTGATACATATTTTTTTGTAATTTTTTTAAAGTAAATAATTAATTATGAATTTTTTATTGTAACTTTTAAAAAATATAAAAACTCGTGTGTCTGACCACCTTAACGTGGTCAAAACTCCATGAAATTCAATTTTTCCTTTTTTAATATTATAGTATACGAAGCATAGAATGTGATGCATGCTTTGGATTCCAAAAATGTGATACCATTTGAAAGCTATAGATGTTTTTCAATCAGACTATCAATTAGGACTTTAGTCATAATTCAAATAGAAAATAAATAATAATTATTTATTAAATTCAAAGTAAATCATAATTTATATTGGTGGAAAGCTGAGAATCTCCTTTAAAAACCCTTTTCATTTCATCAATTTTGGGTTAAAAAAAGTCATCAGCCACATACCCTACAAATACCCATCATATTGCCACTTTTTGGCCCATCATGATCCTGCACATACCCTATGAATATATTTATAGATGTCATAGATGAGGACTATGATGAGGGTGTAGATCCTAATTATGATGGTCAGGATGGAGTAGAGGAGGAGGATGATGAGTACCAAGAGGAACCACCCCTGAGAGAGGGTGATGAGGTAGTAGTTGAGGATCCAACACGACATGAGTGGGGAGAGTTCTCATCCATTCATATGACTAGATCATGAGAAGCAACCACAACAGGCATTAGTTCCCATAGTCATGGATGGGCTAGCACATCTTCCACGCCTCCTACATAGGATGAGGTTGATGTTTCACAGCTTTCTAGAGATATTGGTGAGGATATTTTATTTATGCATGTGCTTTTTGCTTATGTTTTATGCTCTATATATATCATGATGTGTACTGATTATTTATTGTGTCTATCTTCCAGGAGCTATGAGAGATTGGTGGGATCTCTATCGATAGGCAGCTCTAGGAATAATTCTTGCATCAATTGATGAGGAGGTCACATACTCAAACTATGTGCTCCCACCTATTGTAGATCAAGACCCAAAGTCACTCAGGCCATTCACGAGACTATGAGTGGCATATGAGTGTTTTAGGAGGAAAGTTCACCAAGTTGATGCTGCATCAAAGGCATAGTCATCCCAAACCCCAATAGAGTTCGAGAGACTAGAGTTAAAGGTAGCTAGTCTATAGGCAAAGAGAGATCAGATAGCAAAAGCACATTGAGATGCCCTAGGATAGATATGGGGCTTAGAGTTTTCTCTCAAACTCGGAAGATCGCGATCATGATCACATACCACCATCTCCCAATGTACCACCACTGGAGCTGCATGAGTACCAAATCTTGAGGGATCTAGTAGCCATAGAACTCAGTGATATTGTATATATTGATGACATGTACATAAAGGTTTTAGCCAAAATGGTATCCAGAACTATAGAAAACACTTTTCAGGCCTAGCAGTGGGACTAATTCGCCACTTATGGCAACTTAGTCCACCTTTAGCTTTTAGGAATTTTGATGATCCAATATGTAGCTCTTGGTCTGTACTTTAGTTCCTTACAGGAGTCTAGATCTGAGTCAACATAATTCAGTCTATAGGTGATATCCAAGCTTCTTTTAGGGTTTTATTGAATTTGAAAGACCTTGATGAATTGTTGACACCTTTTAACACCTTGCTCTTTGACAAATCTACATACAAGTCTTCAAAAAAACACATGCAAAGAGGGGGAAAAGGGTTAAGGGTTAGTGAATAGGGGTTTTCCTTGGTCAAACCCCGGATTGATAATTAAACCCTTGAAAATGAAATGAAATGGAAAGATAATGGTGAATAAACAACATGCAATGCTACAACTCACCAAACCCTTGAAGTATAAATATGAAGATATGCAAGTAGAAGCTCCAATGGATGTATGCTTAAGAATTCCTAGAATGCTTGAGAATGATTAAGTGAATGAATTAGAGTATTACAGAAATTAGGAGATGAAAAGTGACAGGAAAACCCTATATTTATACATGATTATACAAAATTTCCTAAAAATACCACATCGCAGGCTGACCTAAAGGTTTAGAAAATAATATCCCACCAAATTTTTGAAATAATTTTGATTTTTGAGCCAAGTGGGAGTAAGTTTCCCCTAGTGGTGACTCTATCCCACTAGGGAATTTTTGATGGTTGTTAGGAATTAAAGTGTATTAAATGAAGTTTAATAGGATTATTCTTCAAAACACACTTAAGTAGGGCCTGCAAGTGTATTAAAGGGCTAATTAAGCATAAGAAAGGTTCAAATTATTGATGGCAAGCCTAGAAAAGTGTGAAAGTGGGTTACAACACTTGACAACACTTTTGCAAGAAATAATAGAATTCTTATTGATTCACAAGGGTCCAAAACCTAATGTGAATGTATTGACCACATTACAACATTAAATCTAGGAAAAACTAGGCTGACATCCATAAGAAAGACCCAAATGAGTGTAAAAATGTCCAGGATACTTTTTGTGGTACATTTAGCCCCCACTTTAGTGAGAGGATGAACTTGCTTCAAACTCACACTAAAGTAGCCAAACATGCATATCAAGAGGGATACAAATGCACCCATGCTGGCAAGATGGGATAACAACAATCAAGAGGGGTGATCAAGCCACCACGATCAGGATCCCATGGAAAACCAAACATAATCACAAAGGAACACACATGAAAATGATGTAAAAGAATGAAAGGGAGAGAAGGAGAAGGAAAAATAGAGTCGGATCAAGCTTTGATCGATTTTCCATCACCTTGTGGATCAAATCTATGCTTTTTGTTAGGAAAAACACAGTCACTCTGAGGTGATAGAACTCATGGCTGTCCTCTAAGTGAGAAAACCCAAAAGGTGAGAGAAATACACTCATGGTAGGTATGCAATCACACACATGCAAGTGGCTATGGGGAAATTCATGCCTCATAATGGGTTTCCCACTCAACCATATCAAAGTTATACCTCCTAATAACTTTAATAAGGTGCAACAATGAAGATGTTTTTGTAAATGCTTTTAAATGTCATGTAAAGATTTTTTTATAGGGGATTTTTCTTTTTTCGTGCAAGGTCTCATATTAGGGAACATCATGCTTAATTTCTCCAAGAGAGGATAAGTGCAAATGGTCTCATCTCGTTTCCAAGAGAGGAAAATTGCAAGGTCTCATCCTGAGCAACATTGTACCTAATGTTTCCAAGAGAGGAAATTGCAAGAAAATAAAAATCATGCAATGAAATGAGTGTGAATGTATGCCCCCACTTTAAAGTGGTTTCTAACACAATTAATCTAAGGAATTTCTTTAAATTAGAAGAAGAAGACATGAGAGCTTACTCAAAAATCCCTATGCCAAGTCATATGTTTTCAATAAGATACGTCATGAAAAGGTAGTATGTCACATACGAGCCAGCTTGAGGCATGTCATCCACATTCCAAGCTTTATATTTATGTTCATGAAAGGTTAATGGCTAGCCAAAAGAGGAAACAACAAGTGACATACTGGGATAAGGCTAACTAACCCCTTGCCCCCACTTAGTGTAGGACAAGGGTGAGTCAGAATAATTTATAAGATGTATGTTGGAGTGAAAATCAGTATCAATTAGAGGAATGAGGTTCACCCACATAAGGAAGGGCACCAAACTCCTTAAGATGTTGGATTTTACTACTCAAAGCCTTACATGCATTAGTAGCATGACCATGAACTCTATGATATGCACAAAATGAATTTTGGCAATAAAATTTCTTTCTAGTTCTTAGAGGGAGAGATATCAAGTGATCTTGGAAGAGTCTTGAAAAGATGCCCACTTGATCAAAGGTAGAAGGTGCTCCTATAGTTTGTGACAAAGATACTTCTTGCTTAGAATAATATGTCATACTTACACAAGACTCTTAAGATTGTGAGATTTTGGTCACTCCTTTACAAGAGGGTGCAAAATCTAACGAACTCAAATCATTAGTGTTTAGAAAGATAATATTTACATTAAATGAGGATTTCTTTGTTTGTTTCATTTCTTGCCAAGGATAACTTTCAAGACCCCTAGTGTCTATTAGTTCAGGATGCACTACTGTTAAAGTTGTCTTAGAAGGAAATTTTGTCATATTGTTGACATTGAGTGAAGGCTTGTTGATTTCTATAAAAGGATAATAACCAAGACCATGAGTTGTTTCTTCTGTGTTAGGATCGATGGGGACATACATACCTTGTTCATTAGCACCACATCCTTTTCCATTGTACCCAAGTTGTTTCATAAGTTCATAAGTTTTCCATAAATATTTGGCATTGCTTTTGGATCAGGTGGTTGTACATGATTAATTTTGTCAAAGTTCGTTGTGTAATCTATTGTCTTTTGTTCTAAGGTGGTTGAGGTGGACACTTTTGAAGGGTCTTCTAAATTTTGTGTTGACATGATTTCTTTTTCATTTCCCTTGTTAGAGGCCTTTTTTATGATCTTGTATTCTCCCATGAATGTTGGTGTGAAATCTAAGGAACCCCAATCATCTTCTGCTAGCTTTGTGACTTGCTCGATATGCTTTTCTTTGTATTTTTGGTGCACGGGTTCCACTTGTGTGGTTGGTGTTAGTGTGTTCAAGGGATTTTCTTTGTTTTTCTCCAGCTGTAAGACACTATAAGGCTCAGGATCAATCTCAAGTGTGTACACTTTGTTGTTGTAGATGTATTTCATTTTACGATGAAGAGTAGAAGGCACCCATTCATCACATGAATCCATGGTCTTCCCAAAATAATATTATATGAAAGCTCATGAGGCATAACATGAATTTATCTTTCCATTGTGGCCTCCCAACTGTAATGGGTAAAGTAATCACACCGAGTGTTTTTTTTTTCGATATTGTCAAATCCTTTAAGAGATAAAGAATTAGGCTGAATTTATGATTTATCCACATGAAGTCTATCCAAAAGGTTTATGCTACAAACATTAAGGGTTGAACCATTGTCAACAAGGGTTTTCTTTATCCCTATGCATTTTTATTGAGATAGTATTATGAAAGCTTCATTTTTTTTTGTGCTTCCAAAGAGGGGAGTTCACTTTGGTGGAAAATAATGCTAGTGTTCAATCCTTGAATTAGGGTTGCTATGTCATTCGATTGTGCATTAGAAGGGATAGGAACTTATTGTAAGGCTTTTTGAAGTATAGTGTGATAGTTAGGTGAATTCTAAATTAAATCCCATAGGGATATCTTGGCAGGAGTATTCATAAGTTGTTCAACAAGATCATAGGAAGTTAATTGAGGAGCATGAGGCAAGATGGGATTAGGAAAAGGTAATGGTGTTGGGGTGGGTTGTTGTGGTTGTGGATTTTTTCTAGTGGGATATGTATGAGCAATGGTATTATGACTTAGTTGCTGTGAAACATTTTTCGCAGGTGGGTAAAGGACAAGTTTGGGTTTGTTTTGAGTTGGAGGTATGTTTGATGGTGGGTAAAGGATGAGTTGAGGTTGAATAATACTTACGTCCCTTAGTGAAGGAGAGTATAATATTGTCTCATCATCTTCTTCTAAGGACACTATATCATTATTATCATTGTTATCCATTTCATGCACCATGGTATCCTCCCTAGGAGGAGAGTTGTTAGGAGAACTACAAGGCAATTGTTCATGATGTACAAGGCTTGGTTCTTACAAAATAGCTTCATCACAAAGAAGGGAGTTATCAATGGTGGAATTGTCTTGTTTAGAAAGAGTGGGGATGGTAGGAGAAGGATCTATTTGATTATCCTTTTTCTCAAAGGTCTCATTTGCTTGTTTCATATTATCTACCCTAGTAGGAGAGCTTGTAGGAAAGTGAAAAACTATAGGTTCATCATATTTCATGGTTGGATTTGAAAAACTAGCTTCATCACTCATAGGTGAGGCATCAAGAGAAGGATAACCAGGAGTTTCATGGTTAGAAATGATTGGATTTTTTGGTTCAAATAAGTATTCCCAAATGGTAAGGGCATCAGGAAAGAGAGGAATAAGATTCTCATGAGTCTCAATAATGATATCTTCTAACACTAAACTATCTTCTTCATGTCTAGAGAAGATATTAGGAGAAGGGAAGGTGTGATTGTCATGATTTTCTACATTTACATTCCCATGTATTGTAATGTCTTCTTGAGTGGGAGAGGTAGGATTTTCATAGCTTTCAATTGTATCCTCCACACAAATGTGTTTTTCATGATCATGCAGGATTGTATCCTTATGCACTAAATCATTTTTACAAGTAGGGGAGGTGTTAGGAGATGAATGGAGAATAGGTAAGGTAATGACCTTTATTTCACCTTCATGTGTCATAATGTATTTGCAAGGGGGAGGAGAAGGAAGAAAAGAAAGAATTTCATGATCTTCAATGATTGTGTCTTCTTTCATCAAGATACCTTCATCACCAATGCAAGAGATATTGAGAGAAGAACAATTATTATTATTATTATTATTATTGATGCTTGCATCCTTTTGTGTCAAACATTTAGTGGGTGATCCTAGTGAGAGGAAGTCCTTAAGGGCTTCATCTAACATGTCTAAGCCATCACTACTAAAGGGTTTGGATGTTATACTTTTTATAAATTTAAGAATGTTTTTAATTGTTTCTTGTGATGTTTTTTGTTTTTTGTTTTCATTTGCTAATGAATCGGATCTAAATGAACTAGGAACTAATGCTGAAAATGAAAATTGCAACAATCTAATGCTATCCATAATTGCCATGAATGTAAACAATGCTTATTTCTAATGATTTAAATGTAATAGAGGCTATGCAAACTTAAAATGCAATGTAAAGACATAGGATGAAATGCAAATTTTCAGATATCACACAAGTTAATGTACTGATTATATTATGCCATGATCTAAAAATGAAATGTTGTGAATGAAAAATTTAAATTAAGAAATGCATGAAATGAGCCAAATTAAGCTAGATTTAGTGAAATGCATGTAACAGAAACTCATCCAACTGATACATATAGGTAATGGAAGCAAATTGAAGTGTAGAAACAAGGTTTTTAGTGTTGTACAAGGAAGTTTTAGGGTGTAAAGGGACTAATTCTCCCAAGCTGGTGAATGAATTCCAGTAGGGATTTTTTTTAGAATTTTTAGATATTTCTGGTTATTTTTTATGTTTTGTGTGCTCTATGATGCAGAACTAAGATTCTAGTGCAATTTTTTTGAAATTTTCAATAATTTAAGATGCAAAAAATGCAACCTATATGCACTTTCACTAATGCAAAATTTGAAACCCTAGAATGCAATTTAACTAATGGAAAATGCAATGCAATGTTAATGCAAGCTAATTCTAGGATAATGATGGACTTAAAATCAATAAAGAAGTTATTCAAAAAGAAGGTTCACCAAAATGAACCAAAGATTTTCTGGGATAGGCACTCTCTTAAACTTCTAGGGTTTTGCACCTAAAAAGAGAAAGGCATTCTACAAAAACTTAGGTGGTTCACTAAAGACTCATGCTAATATGATTAAAATATTCCTAAATGCAATGAATTGATAAAAGAGATGAATTATCAATGCAAAACTAAGGAAATGCAAGATGTTTGAAAAAAAAATGTGATATGCAAAATGAACTAAAAATGCAAGTAAACTATAGCAAAAATGAATGAGACTGGAAAGGTGCACCTAGAAACTCGAATGCGATGTAGATAGTCTATGGAATCCTATAGAAATAACTATTGAAGCCAACTGGGACACTTACGCCAAGCTAGGTGACCTAGTCCTGCTTCAAGGAGATTCTGCCGAAACATGTTTCAGCTAAAAGGGTATCCAGAATTGCAAAAAACACTTTTTAGGCGTAGTAGTGGGACTAATTCACCATTGATGGTGACTTAGTCCACCTTTGGCTTTCAATAATTTTGATGATGCAATTTGTAGCTCGCAGTCTGTACTTCAGTTCCAGACAAGTGTCTGAATCTGAATTGGTAGAATTTGATTTGTTGGTGATCTCCAAGCTTCTTTTAGGATTTTGTTGACTTGTGTATACACTTAAAAATGGTCATATCACATTTTCTGGTAATTAATTAAATATTTTTAATATTTAATTAAAATCTTTTGATTCTATCTACATATAAATAAATTTAAATAGTTTATTTATATTTTTCATGATTTCATTTCGATTAAATATTTAATCACCTTTTCATATTCATTTCTTAATTAATTAAATAAATGTTACAATTTATTTATATTAATTATCATATAATCTTAGTTTGAATATTTTATTCAAATAAAGATTAAAATATTATAATTCTTCTAAATATCATTTATAATTAAATATTCCAAAATATTTGATTATTTCCTCTAATCCAATATTCATTTTTAAATCATTTCAAAATTCCTCCAATTCAATTCAAAAATCTATTCATAATTAAATATTTCCAAAAATATTTAATTAAATTCTTCTAAATATTTCAAAAATCTTCTAAAGCCACATCATGATTAAATATTACAAAATATTTAATTAATTCTTCTATAGTTTTCAAAAATCAAAAATCAAATATCAAAAGTAATAAATAAAATTAAATAAATTTAAATATTTATTTAATTTGGGATTTATCTTCAACTCCCGGGAAACAAACTGCCAAAACAGAAAATTAAATTTCTCTGTTTCTGTGCAGGCTTGTTCCCGTGGGTTGAAGACAGGATTCCATCCTTCTCTCCAACCTCCCAACCTCCCCCATTTTCTTCTCAACCTCTCAATCTCTCACCATTCAAATTTACCAGACAAATTCATAGCCGTAGATTCTTGCCAGCCGGGATGGAGCCTGCAAAAATCTATAAATACAGCTGCCGAGAGCTCCAAAATCATATAGAATTTTAAGCAAGTAAATTATAGGCAAATTGCAAGTAGCATTAGCATTCATAGAGCATTTTCATAGCAATAGCATAGAATCATAGCATAATAGCAGTAGAACCATGATACATATCATTCACAGCCCCTGTGCATAATCACAGCCCCTGTCCATATCCGTATCAACAATTCCATCTTCACCAACATATAGAATAGTTTTCCTTTGCATACTCGTTCTGCAGCAGCCATTTGGAGAAGCTTACACAATCTGAGAGCCAAAAAGCTTCAAAAGAATCTCTGTGGATAGAGAAAAATGGGATAGCACTGAAGGATTTTGTTTTGTTTAAATTTAATTTAATTTCTTTAGTTTAAGGTTTCATTTAGTGTTTTATGTTTTCATTTAGATTACAATTAAGCATATACACATTTTTGGCGCCCACCGTGGGGCCTATGCCCCTTTTTAATGTTTTGTTTGCAGTTTTTTTGACAGGTTACAGGAAAAACAGCGGAATAGCGCAGACGACACGTTTTTGGAAGAACACTTCCAGTTTAGCGCCCGAAGTGTTTTAAGTCTGTTTCAGCGCCCGTGAAGTCTTTTCAGCGCCCGTGAAGTGTGTTTCAGCGCCTGTGAAGTCTGTTTTAGCGCCCGTGAAGACTGTTTCAACACCGTGAAGACTGTTTTAGCGCAAATAGCGCGTTTATTGTGCAGCGCCCGTAATTTGTTTTGCAGCGCAAATTTTTAGAGGACTGTAATCTGTAATCTGTAACTATAGTTTAGTCTATAACTGACTCCGACGCAGCCGCGGACAGTTATTAAAAAAAAAAAAGCATAAAAATTTATCAATCCTAGGGTAGTCATCTAAAAGCATAAAATAAAGCAATCCTAGGATAGATACTTCATTTTTCAATTTAAGCTTAAAATGAATTTTCTGTTTATGTGAAGCAATATCTTCACTTAGTTAGAAAATTTTTATTTTGGTGCTTAACAATTGAACCTAGTGTTTGCTTTGTTCTCAGTGATAGGCCTATGCTCTCCCCTTAACTTGGTGATCAAAATGCCAAACTCACTTATTTATTTTTATGCATCTTTAAACTTTGTTAAAACCTTGTAGAGAGCCTGCTCTTGTGGGAAAAAGTACTCACCCAAGAGGAACGACTCAAGTGGGTTCAAGCCAAAGCCAGGCTATTCCACCTCACTATAAAATTTAAAGCAAAATTGGGGAAACCCTCTTTTGACGGTAGTGTGCATTGATAACCATCCCCAAAGCCTTTGTTCTAAAGGTAGGGAGGTCTCTCGAGGGAGTCTATCATTTGCCACACCGAACGGAAATCCTTACTACAAACCTAGTGTAGTAACTAACCGAGTCAGTTTCCGAACATTGTTTCAATCATAGTGCAGGGGAGGGAAGAATCTACCCCCAAGATACTCACCATATAAGTGCCAAGAATTGTTTGCTCAGGGAATCTGGTATCCACTTCTGTCACTCTGAGTACGCACCTGGAAAAGACAAAAACACGGGCGCCCTTTCGGGGGTGACATGGCTGTGTGAGTCGATGCAGTTCTAAGATGTGGGCTGTTGATTGCTATGATGACCTACTTGAGAACTAAGAGTGAGTCTGTTTGAAGTGCCTGTCATGTGTAAAACCTGTTAAAACAATTTTTGAAAAACATTTCGGTTACACACTTGATGTTTAGAATAGGACTTAAAACAAACGTTTTTAACTTGTTTGATGTGTTTTCATTACATTAATTTAGATAAAGATCATCCAAAACACTCATTATCATATTGATCAATCTCATGTTACGAGATTGGAAATCTACAAAATTTGTAAAGAAATCCGTTTCCAAAAGGATTAAGAAGCCAAAGAAACCTCTCAACCACAAGAAATTATTGAAGAAACAACAATTCTTATATCAAAGTCGAAAAGTTTTACTTAAATATAGAACTTTTCTTCATAGGTATCATGATTGTGTTAGAGGTCTTTCAGATGATTATGCCATAGAGCCCTTGTATTCACAAGCTTATTTTCAAAGAAGAGCCCTTTCTCAAAGGCATAACCATAGTCAACGCATCCGTTTTAGTTATATTCCCCAACCAGCAATCGAATACTCTACTCGTCCAAATCAAATCTTACAATAGAGAACTTAGAAAACATTAGGCATCTATCATTAAATCCATCTTTTTACAAAGCCATGATCAAAATTTCATAAAGTGCAAAAATTATCATTTTCTTGATCTTTTGCTTATATTCCCATTAACAGGATTTTCATCCTTTCACTTAGGGAACAACACAAGCTATAAGATTAGAAAATTTCGTATAAGTCATAGAATTTTCATTCTATTCTGACTTTTATACATACCACATCAATTGCACTATTTCACTCTTTTGATCAAAATTAAGTAAAATTTGGAGTAAAATCTATGCCTGTTCTCACAAGATCTCAAAAACAAATGGAAAAAGACAAGGGATAAACTACAACTAGTAAAATGGGTGATCGAAATGAAAAAGAAGAGGAAACATTTAATCTTGATGAGATAACGAAAGAAAAGCTTCAAGAAGCAGAACAAGATCCTCAATTCCATACTCTTATGGAGAGAATCCTAGAACGTAACAAAGAAAAATATTTTCTTACATTAGCTAATCAAGGAGCTAAGTTGCCTCACACCTTTGACATAGAGGGGATTAAACAAAATCCTGAAAATCCTCCTAATGACTTTAGTGCTCTTAACCAACAGATAAAAGAATTACAAGGGCAAATAAAGGAAATGCAAGGAGGTACAACAAAGAAATATGTTTTGGAAGACATATCTCCTTATCCATTTGATAGGAGTCTTCAAATGATCCCATTTCCAAAACATTGCGAAATTCCTAAGTATGATAGGTATAATGGAAAAACTGATCCCATAGACCATGTTAGGGATTTCCGAAACATGAGTCTTGAATTCGCCTATGATGATACTTACTTGATGCGATTATTTCCACGAAGTTTAGGTGTACAATCCATGGAGTGGCTTTCAAAAATCACTCCACCTATCAAAAATTTTGATGAGTTGATAAATCAGTTTATCTCACAATACTCCTACAATATTCAACATCAAATAACAATGCTTGATCTTTGTAAAGTAAAACAAAAAGAAGGAGAACCCTTTACTACATTTTTACAAAGATGGAGAAGGTTATTTGCACGATATTCTCATCCTATTCCTGAAAAGGAAAAGATGGATATTTTTATCAATAGCCTTGATCCAGAATTAAGCTATAGGCTTAACCTTCATTGTCCTCATAACTTTGAAAAACTGATTGAAAATGCAATCACTATTGAAGGAGCCTTGGTTAAAAGGGGAGTGATAAAACTTGATAATCCAAGTACATCAAATCAAAACAACAATAAAACAAGGTTTTGGAATAGAAACAAAAATGTTGTTAATGATGGTATAGTGGATGCAAATAATTTACGAACAAGACCATCCGTTTTTAATCTATCAAGTGCTCCAAGAAACAATTCACAAGGAAATACAATTCAACAAGGAAACAACAATCAACAAGGACAAATTTCCAAGCAAGAGAACATGACCAATCAAAATACCAATCAAAATCATGGTAATTTGAATAATAATCTTGGCAATGCCCAAATATCAAATCCATCTAGACCTTCATTCTTTTCCAACCGACGGACTTTTACTGCTTTGGGTCAATCTCTTGAATCTGCTCTCAAGGAACTTCTTGATAATAAGGTTATCACTTTACCACCACAAAGAGATTATGAGCCACGAGTTAAACCACCATCATGGAATGACTCTTATTATTGCAATTATCATCGATGTAAAGGTCATAGAACAAACAATTGTCAAGCTTTGAAAAATCTAGTACAAGATTTAATTGACAATGGTACTATTACAATTGAGGGACATCATACCAATGATGATCATCAAGCATTCAAAGATCCTTTTCCAAACTACCAAAAGGGGGAAACATCGGATACCAAAGCCAAAAGCATACATAATGTTGAAGACAATATAATCCGCCATATTTACACAGATGATAATCGGATTAATGTTATCAAAATTAAAGGAAAACAAGAATATCAACAGGTTAATGTAACAACAAGAGGTCAAGCAAAGGTTGTTTTAAAAGGAAGTTCGTCTAAAACAACTATTTCTTCTCCAACTCAATATAATCTGGTTGATCAATTGAGAACAACATCAGCTCAAATTTCTATTCTTGAACTTCTTAAAATATCCCCTATACACAAAAATATTTTAGAAGAAGCGCTTGTGAACACAACTGTTGATATTGATCTAGATGCAAATAGATTTCAAGCCATGGTAGGACATTTGTCTTCCCCCACTTGTCTTTCATTTTTCGATAAAGATGATGCTTCTATGACACATCCACATAATTCCTCGCTATATCTTGAAGTCATGATCCATAAACATCGAATTAGACGTGTCTTAATAGATGGAGGAGCCGGTTTGAATATTTGTACCTTAAAATTGATAAATGCCTTAGGAATTTCAGAAAATGAAATTGATTCACGAAGGAAGATAACCATTAAGGCATATGATGATGAAGAAAGAGCTTCTAAGGGATTAATATTGCTACCTATCAGAGTGGGACCTGTTGTGAAGAATACTTTTTGTCAGGTTCTAGATCGAGATCTGTCTTATAACATACTTTTGGGTCGTCTGTGGATCCATGATATGCAAGCCGTACCATCAACATATCATCAATGTATCAAGTTTCCATATGATGGACAAGAAATAACTATACAAGCTGATTACAATAGTACCCAAACTTGTTCCAATCTTAGGGTGAGTCAAGATGTCTTTGTGCCACACAATAGAGAAGCTCTTGCTTGTTTCTTCTTCCAATCTACAAGTCCAATTGCAAGAATTGACAAAGAATCTTGATACAAAGTTAAAGTTTAAAGACAAAGGGGTAGGTGAATATTCACTATCTCTTTCTACTTTACCTCCTTCTCCAAGATCACATGGTTTACCAACTTTATCAAATCAAAAGATTGCGACTGCTTCTACATCTCAAACTTCCATGCCAATCACAAAGTTTGATGGAAAATTCATTAGAGCTAATACCACTGAAGAAGAAGCTGAAGATAGGGACATCCTAAATTGGCTATACAAAGATGAAGATGAATCTCTCTTACACATTAAGTTACCTAAAGAACAATATGGTAAAGGGTACGCTATCATGCAAAAGATGGGTTATGAAGGAAATGGTCCTATAGGGAAACGAAGAGAAGGAATTGTGGAACCAATTCAGCCTATTTCAAAGCATTCAAGTGATAAAACAGGACTTGGATATGGTAAAGATAAAGAAGAACTTACTTCACAGCAGACATCATTAGTTCATAAAGGAGAATCTGTGTCAGATAAATCTCATGAATCAGTTTTCCAATTGCAAAATAGTTCAGATACTGATTCTAATGAATATGAATGGGACACCATTTATAATGATGAATTCTGGAAGGATAAACAAGTTGATACTATACATAAATATGCACCTGTTCTTATACAAGGAGAAGGTTCAAGGCCTCCACTCGATTATGTTTTACAAAGCGATCATGACTCAAGTGAGGAAGAATCAGATTCTAACGAGATTGATAATCAACAGGAGAATACCATCACAGACCTTGTCTACCATGAGGATGACAACATATCATGACTTTGACAATTCAAGACCTTACCCAACCTAATGATCCTATGCCTTTAGTTTATCCAGAACTTATAGATTGGGACATTGACGCACCTATCCATATTCCTACATTCAGTAATGATGAAGATGTTATAACTTTCCTTTGTTCCTCAAATGAAGAAAACAATTGTTTCATTCAAGAATCTTATACTCATGATTTTGACAAGGAGAGTGTCAAGTCTCTTAGCTGCAAAATAAATGAAATAAAAGATGGATCTATTGATGAAAACCGAAAAAAGGCAGTGATAGATCAAAACAAGAGAAAAATAAAGAGCGAATCTGACAGTGAAAACCATTCTGAGGCACTGAAGGATGAGAAACTTGACACTCTTCCCAAGTATTATCATGAAAGATCTTCTATTTTGATTGAACCAACGGAATCAATCAACACAAGTACAGCAGAGCAGCCAAAAGTTTTGCAAATTGTAGCATCATTAACAGTTGAAGAAGTCCAGAAATTCATGCAATTCTTGAAGGATAATCAAATTAACTTTGCTTGGTCATATGCTGATATGCCAGGGTTAGATCCTAATCTGATAATGCATCACTTATCTATCAAACCTGGGATAAAGCCTGTAAAGCAAAAGCTTAGAAAGATGCATCCACATATTGCATTATTGGTCAAAGAAGAATTAAAGAAGCTTTTGGATGTTGGATTCATTCGAACTATTGACTATGTAGAATGGATTTCAAACATTGTACCTGTTTCAAAGCCAGATGGAAGGATCAGAGTTTGTACAGATTTCAGGGATTTAAATAAAGCATGCCCTAAAGATGATTTTCCTTTGCCTAACATAGACTTGATTGTTGACTTAACTGCTGGTCATGCAATGTATTCATTAATGGATGGATTCTCAGGATACAACCAGATAAAAATTGCACTAGAAGATCAAGATAAAACATCGTTCACATGTCCTTGGGGTACCTATTGTTGGAATGTAATGCCATTCAGGTTAAAGAATGCTGGAGCTACTTATCAAAGAGCAATGACAACTATTTTTCATGATATGATGCATACATTCATGGAAGATTATGTTGATGATTTACTTGCAAAATCTCATACACAAGATGAACACCTGGAAATCTTGTCAAAAATCTTTATTAGAATGGAAAAATTCAATGTTCGATTGAATCCAAAGAAATGTGTCTTCGGTGTTACATCTGGAAAACTCCTAAGGTACATTGTTTCAGAAAAGGGTATAGAAGTTGATCCAGAAAAGGTACAAGCTATAATGGACATGCCTCCACCATGAAATATCAGTCAATTAAGATCCTTGCAAGGAAGATTACAGTCCATCAGAAGGTTTATAGCTCAATTGGCAGACAAAAGCTTGCCATTCACACATTTATTGCATAAAAATGTTCCATTTAAATGGGATGACAAATGTGAAGCAGCATTCAATCAGATTAAGCAATATCTTACACATCCACCAGTTCTAATTCCGCCTATTCCAGGAGAGCCACTTATACTCTATATTTCAGCAACAGAAGTATCTTTGGGTGCATTGCTAGCACAAGAAGACTCTACAGGTAAAGAAAGGGCTATATATTATATCAGCAGAACCTTAACAAGACATGAGTTAAATTACAGTTTCATTGAAAAAGCCTATCTTGCAGTAGTGTTTGCTTCTCAAAAGTGGCGACATTATATGTTGACTCATACAGTTAAGCTGATAACAAAGATAGATCCATTGAAATATCTATTAAACAGAGCCATTTTAACAGGAAGACTTGCAAAATGGGTAATGATCTTAAGTGAGTTTGATATTCACTATGTAGATCGAAAAGCGATTAAAGGACAGGTCATTCCAGATCAGTTGGCTGAAGCACCTTTACAAGAAGACAATCCAATGCATATTGAGTTTCCTGATGCAGATGTCTTTACAACAACAATTCAGAGACCGTGGGCACTGTATTTTGATGGATCTTATACACAATATGGCTCAAGGGCAGGGATTCTTTTTGTTACACCTGAAGGACATACCATCTCACGATCATATCGGTTGATGTTTCCTTGCACAAATAACATAGTAGAATATAAGGCATTACTCATAGGATTAAAGATAGCTTTGGAATGGCAGATTACAGAGCTGGAAGTTTATGGTGATTCACAACTTATCATTAATCAAATTAATGATGACTATCAAACCAAAGATGATAAGTTGCTACCATACAAAAAAATGGTGGATGATTATAAGAAATATTTTGTGTCAATTAAGTTTTCACAAATATCAAGAATTGGCAATAAAGCTGCAGATGCAATGGCTACCATTGCTTCTTTATTACAAATATCAGAAGATCAAACCAAGTATGAATTCTTGGTGGAACAATTGTTTTCTCCTGCATATGATAATCCTGAAAACCAAGTTATATGTCATTTAACCGGTTCAGATTCACCTTTATATGGAAAAACTTATACCTATTTGAAAGATAACATCTTGCCTTTAGATTTATCCCGCAACCAAAAATGGAATTTCATACACCAATCATCTCGTTATACCTTAATTGCCAATATCCTTTATAGACGTGGTCTTGATGGTACACTCCTTAGATGTCTTGAACGTGACGAATCTGAAAAAGCCTTACAAGAGGTTCACGGAGGTATTTGTGGAACTCACTCAAGTGGTTTGACCTTAGCAAAGAAACTTGTCAGAATGGGATACTATTGGCCTACCATGGAGCAAGATTCTTTTACTTTTGTTAAGAAGTGTTCTAAATGCCAGATCCATGGGAATCTTATTCATGCACCTACACAAGAACTGCAACCTTTCATTTCGACATGGCCTTTTTCTCAGTGGGGATTAGATCTTGTTGGTAAAATACATCCTTCATCGTCAAATGGTCATAAGTTTATCATCACAGCTACTGAGTATTTTACAAAATGGATTGAAGCTGTTCCTCTAACAACAGTGACTGGTAAACAGATATCTTCATTTATCCTGAATTATATTATTTGTAGATATGGAATTCCTAATTCTATTGTTACTGATAATGGAAGACCTTTTAAGAATCAGGATGTTGATGAACTTTGTGAAAGATTTCATATCCAACACAGGTACTCTACACCTTATTATCCACAGGGTAATGGTCAAGCAAAAGCTTCTAACAAAACCATTTTGAAGATATTGAAGAAGACAGTAAATGATGCTGGACGTGATTGGCATGTTCAACTCAACCTAGCTTTGTGGGCATATAGAACTAGTGTTCGCACACCAACAGGAGCTACACCATATACTTTAGTCTATGGAGCAGAAGCGATCTTACCATTGGAAGTTGAAATACCTTCGCTTAGGGTTTCACTTAAGGGATTGATAAGTGATGAAGACTACCGAGTTTCTCGCCTTCAAGAGCTCGAACTGTTAGATGAAAAACGCCAACATGCAGCTGATCACTTGAAAGGTTATCAACAAGTCATGTCTCGTAGTTATAACCACAGAGTTAAGCCACGGGCATTTCAAGTGGGTGACTTAGTTTTGAGGGAAAATCCATGTAATCAACAAGATAGAGAAAAGAAAGGCAAATTTGAACCTAATTGGCTTGGTCCATTTGTTATTGTAGCAGCATATGGTTCTGGAGCATATCAGTTATCCACATCAGAGGGGGACCTGTTTGAAGAGCCAACCAATAGTATTCACCTTAAGAAGTTTTATGTCTAAAAAGTCCTGAAAAAATCAAAAAAATCAGAAAAATCTTGAAAAAGTGCAATAAAAACAAGTGGTGAAAACTTGGCAAACAAGCGCTACTTGTGATCGAAATGGGCTCCTCCATTTATTAGTTTATGTCTTATTTTCACTTTAGGCATCATTCATCCACGTCTATCATCTGTAAATATCTTTCATTATCCATACCATGTAGTGGGAATCTTTAGGTTTCATCATGGCTTGATGAAATTTGTACATATCTTTTATCTTTAGGTTGTGTTTACATTGGGGGCAAAACGCAGAAACATACAAGAGAGGGGCAACGAGCTTTCAAAATATCACAAGCAGACAAATAACAGCTTGACAAAATAAAACAAACATTGTCAAATTAAATCAATCACAAACATATTTATGCCAATGAAAATAAAAAACAACATGATCCAAACAACTATCGAAGTGAGAATATCAATAATGATAACCAAATTGGATGATCTTAATCTGAATAAATGTTTGAAATTCCTTAAGCAGGATTTGAATGGTTGTTTGATTTTCTATCATATCTCTGGAGTAATTCGATGATGTACTGAACTAGAAAAGCAAGGAAGGAGTATGATTTTTCTTTTGTCTTACGTTTGTGAGGAAATCGATGATACTATACCAAATTGAGTGAGACATGCACTACTAATATTATCCATGGATGACATTTGAATTTGCAGCTGGGAATGAGTTAACTCTTGTCTATTTATGCAAGCAATACTCGAGGTCATCTTATTGGTTCAATTATACTTACCTGAATGTATTAACTTACTATGATACAAAAAATCATGAAGCTTGATACTTGGAATTAAATAATGCAGTGCTAACCACCTTTGATGCTTACATGTTAACTTTCAACATTTCAAAACTCTATAGATGATACAAAAGCTTTTTACGCAAGGCTCTTGAATGGCAATATTGTATGAATGTCTGCATGGTTGGTATAGATTGCATTCATGTTAGAATCACGCATTTGCGTTTATGGATTTATAAAGGCGGCAAGAATCAAAGATTTATATCTTTTCAAATACGACTGAGTATATTTTGACATTCACAAAACATCATTTCATAAATTGTTGCATTAGAAATTCATTTATCATAAACATCATTTTATAAATTATTACATTCATTCATCTATCATAAACATCATACATTCATTCATCTATCATAAACATAATACATTCATTTATCTCATAAAATCATATATATAAATATCATAAATCATGAAGCCATCATATAGTACACATCATATATATATATCATGAAAATCATCTCTGCATTTTATATATCTCAAAATGAATGTCAAAATGTACAAGGATGTCAAACTACAAATGATATAATATCATCAAAAATGTGATCATCTCACAGTGTATACAAAATGTCTCAACAGAATATCATCATATACAATGCACTAGGCCGAGCTATCCTGTGGGTGGGTGACTGGGACCTGTACCACACACACTTACGATGGACACGTATCCTGCTTACTGATGGATTGCAACAAAGCAAGGCCAGGTGGCCCTCTAGGAGGTAATGGCTGTGTCACACCCCTGCTGGTAGTATGAGAGCGACCATGAGTAGATCGAGACTGAGTGTAGCTCTCTCTCTGCTCAGGTGGAACTGAATCATGATATCTAGTCCGATAGAACTCTGCCTCGCGTGTGGCTCTGGTAACCTCCCTCATCATGTCACCTAGCAAAGTACTACCTGCTACTCTCTGTAGGCTATCTGCTAAGGCAATGGCCTACTCACCCTTGTCTAAAATTGCATCTCTCTCATTGGTGTCGAGAGTCACGACCACCTGGCATGAAATCAAGGCACGTACCTTGATAGGCCGACACCTGCAAGCTCTGTCGCGTGCTCTGCCGGAAGATATCTGACTGCTGCTGTCGGATCCATTGTGAGGATGGGTCGATATGCCTCATCAGTGGTCCATCTCTGCACAGCCCTACCTCCTCGCACCTCTCTGCCCGCCTCTCTACCGCCACCCCTACCATCACCACCATCATCTCCATCCCGAGTCATCATCTCCACTACCCTCCTCGTCATCACTATCTCACGAGATCGTCATCCTTGATAAGTCCTACGTAAACGTCTCTGTCCAATGATAAGGAGGCAGTAGCCTCAGCCGAGGGATAAACATCGTGGAGGTGGATCTTTGGCGAGAACATCTTGTACATACTCTGGTGTTGCCCCTGCATCAAGAACATCCACCCGGTAATCCCACATCTGTGCTCCTAAACTAGTGAACTATGCCACCGCTGCCTCATAAGAGATCCGTGGGCCCGCTATCGCCGCGCATAAATGGATGAACCAATAGGCATACCCTGAATCCGACCAAACTATTGCAATACTCGCCCAACAAGAAATCTCTCAATAATCCATGTAGTCCGTCCAATCAAAAATCTGGAAGTGCATACAAAAGGCATCTCCCTCGCATCCTCTGGCCATGGCTCACAATCCAAATATGGCCTCCAGCATACTGTGTCCAAACTATCTAATAGCCGCTGCCAATATACTAGTTTGCCCAGTCTCGGCTGAGCAATAATATGTGCATATCTCCATCTATATGCTCGACCAGCTGGTCGATGTCCTCGGGTCAATGGACGTAAAACTGCAAAATGCTCCCATGCCCATATCTGTAGTAATGAGCACCCAACAGCAAAACTCCGGCCTCTACCATATACGATATGATGTAGCTCATCATATAGGTGGGCTAGCATATATGTACCCCATGCATACCGTGTCCCCTGCATCACCATACTCTCCAAAACATGACCCCATCCAATCGCAAACCCCTTCGACCTATGGTCGGGGCACAACACACCTCCAATGAATCCTGCAAGTACAACTGGTAGCAGTGGATAGGTATCTATGATCTCACCCCATGGGATGAAGTATCCGACTATTTGATCATATCTAAATATCCGTCTCAAAGAAAGAGTACCTCCAACCTCTCGTCTGTCAAAAACAACTATCTCTCCCATCACTGAGATCTGTAGGATGCGATATACGTCCTCGGAGGTCACTGTAATCTCACCGGTCGGTAAATGAAAGGTGTTGGTGTCGCTATGCCACCGCTCTGCAAGTGCTGTCAATAGAGCCCTGTTGAGGTGAACCTCGGGCATATCAAGTAATGAAGTCAAGCCGCAAGCATCAATGACATCTCTATCAGACTATAACAAATGTGGAATCAATGACCATGTGCTCGGAAAAGTCTCTCGTAACTGCAAGACACCTAGTCTCTCCTGTTCACATACATCATCAAAACAACATCAATATCAAATCATCTTAACATATCAATCCAAAATTGAATCAATCAAACTATTTGTTTTTCATTATCATTATGAAATCGAATATCAAAATCATGTTTGTTTTTTAACAATCTTGAAACAAACAAATCAATCCAAGCTATTTGTTTTCATCATCATGGAGCATAGATAATCAGCATCAAGTTTCTTTCCTAACAACTTTAGGAGAAAACTTATATCCTATTTGTTTTTAACAACTTTAAAAGCAAGTTGTCGGCTACTATTTGTTCTCCAACAGCGGGAACAAATTTATCATGTGGAACAAAAAGCACTACAGAACTAATTGTAGGCGCTACAAAATTCTTTATCAGCGCTAAGGAAATTTTTGCGCTACAGAATCAATTAATGGCGCTATGATTTCTATCAACAACACTATGAAAAATTTTGCGCTACAAGATTTGTTAAGAGCGCTATAAAACATCTCAGGTGCGCTATGATATCATATGCGCTATGAAAATCATCAAAAGCGCTATGAAATCTATCACGGGCGCTATAATATTATATGCGCTATGAAAATTGTCAAATGCGATACGATATGCCTTAAGAGCGCTACAGTATTAAACGCGCTACGAAAATTATTGATTGCGCTATGAAAAACTTTAAGAGCGCTAAAACTCAATATTTTTGAATTTAAACATTAAAAATGTCATAAAACAAAGGTACAGCCGGAATAAGGATTCTGAGACTTATCTTACGGTCATTAGTCTTGTGTTGATGACGTCGGATACGGCTTTCGAAACGGTGCAGGTGAACTGGAAGTGCCATGATTATCAACTCAGAGCTCAATATTTGCAAATTTTACTAGGTTAAAATTGAAAATGACATGGAAAATGACATTTTTAACCTATATAATGGTAAAATTGGAGAATTTTTATCATATTTTCACATACCAGGGGCAATTTCTTCATCAAATTTTCATTTCATATCTTATCAGGTCAATTTCTTCATATCATAAGTTTCGAACGCTGAATCGATATCTTTAAAATCATAAAAATTGAAAAAAAATAAAATAAAATAAAATAAAATTCAAATATCGATTCATCGTTCGCGGGGGCATACATCTATCAACATTTCAAATCAATATTTGGGGCAAAATTTCAAAATTCTTTGAAGTAATGCGTAAAACACATCACTTCAAAGAGGGGCAAAATGTATACACTTAAAAATGGTCACATCACATTGTCTGGTAATTAATTAAATATTTTTAATATTTAATTAAAATCTTCAAATTCTATCTGCGTATAAATAAATTTAAATAATTTATTTATATTTCTTCATTCTTTCATTTCGATTAAATATTTAATCACCTTTTCATATTCATTTTATTAATTAATTAAATAAATGTTACAATTTATTTATATTAATTATCAATAATCTTCGTTTGAATATCTTATTCAGATAAAGATTAAAATATTATTCTTCTTCTAAATATCATTTACAATTAAATATTCCAAAATATTTAATTATTTTCTCTAATCCAATTTAGATATTCATTCTTAAAATCATTTCAAAATTCCTCTAATTCGATTCAAAAATCTATTCATAATTAAATATTTCCAAAAATATTTAATTAAATTCTTCTAAATATTTCAAATCTTCTAAGAATCACATCATGATTAAATATTACAAATATTTAATTATTCTTCTATAGTTTTCAAATCAAAATCAAATATCAAAAGCAATGATGAAATTAAATAAATTTAAATATTTATTTTAATTTAGGTTATCTTCAACTCTAGGAAACAAGCGCCCGTGAAAATTAGAATTTCTGTTTACGTGCCGGAGCTTGTTCGATGGAGTTAGTGAGGATTCCATTCTTCTCTCCAACCTCTCAACCTCCCCCATTTTCTTCTCAACCTCTCAATCTCTCACCATTCAAATTTACCAGACAAATTTATAGCCGTAGATTCTTGCCAGCCGGGATGGAGCCTGCAAAAAATCTATAAATACAGCTACCGGGAGCTCCAAAAAGATATAGAATTTTAAGCAAGTAAACTATAGGAAAATTGCATAGTATTCCCAGCATTCATAGAGCATTTCATAGCAATAGCATATAATCATAGCAATAGCAATAGAACCATGATACATATCATTCACAGCCCCTGTGCATAATCACAGCCCTTGTCCATATCCGTATCAACAATTCCATCTTCACCAACATATAGAATAATTTTCCTTTGCATACTCGTTCTGCAGCAGCCATTTGGAGAAGCTTACACAATCTGAGAGCCAAAAAGCTTCAAAAGAATCTCTGTGGATAGAGAAAAATGGAATGGTTCTGAAGATTTTGTTTGTTTAAATTTAATTTAAATTTCTTTAGTTTAAGGTTTCATTTAGTGTTTTATGTTTTCATTTAGATTACAATTAAGCATTTACACATGCATACCTCAACATTGAGGCCTTCGCAGTCATCTTCCAAACCAAAAAAATTCTAGAGATTTTCTCACACAATCAACACTCATCACTGCCAACACCAATAAATGAATTCATCAGAAAATAGAGCATTCTCTAATCCCATCAAAGTGAATGCCCAAATTTTAGAATGGGTATAAAGAGCATTTTGTTTTCCAGTATAAAGAAAAAATTACCTTTATAAGAAGAGTTCCTAAGAGGCGTTCGATGATTTTTCTATCCACAGGATTGCCATCAACATGGAATTCAGACGCACTGGCCTCCCTATGATTCTGCCCCATTTCCCCTTCAAAAGCTAGAAAAACCCCCTGATTCCAATCACAATGAGAGATCCTAAGGCTAAATCCATCTGCAAACATTAACCTAAATTATCAATTTCGCCCCTAGAGAATAATCTACTTGAGCCTCCTGCTCTGTAAATCATAACATTTTCAAATATAGAAAGTCCTAAAAGAAAAACCGAACGAAACCAAGGGAGAATAGTTACGTGAAAACGAAAAATCGAACGAAACCAAGGGAAAATAGTTACGCGAAAATGAAAAACCTAACAGTTTTCCGGCGCTTGAATTCCGCTTGCCTGTCATTTTAAATGCAGCTTCAAAAACTTTACGAAGAATATTCACTGTATAACACCTCTTGGCATAAAAATAAATATCTAAATTTTCAATTTAAATAATTGTTTTATAGAATTATAATATTTATTAATTTAATCATTTTATGAAATAATACTTCACCATAATAAAACAGATTAAATTTTAAAATTTCATTTACTATTTAAATTATAAGTTAAAAATTTAGGACATAGAAAAGAGAAGGTAATAAAATATGTGCAACCATATGGCATGTTTTTCATGAGACTACATATATACTTTTAAAAGCGTGTATTTTAAGAATGGTGGACATGTTATTTTTTAAAGTACAATTTTATTAAAAATTTAAGATTACAAAATTTCTAAGTGCTTAAATAAAAACAATATACATCCTAAAAATGTTAGGCAAAGGAGAAATCAAACTAATAGTGCTTTTTTTATCTACGGATAGGGTATTTAATTTTTTTTACATACATGTTTAGAATGATTTTATAAACGTATTTCATAGAGTTTCATGTTAGTATGAAAAGAGGTTTTACCTATCTAGTTTAGTTTTCACCCAATAGAGATGTTCACATTACACTTTGAAATGTTATTTTAATCACATTATTATTTTTTTGATTAGATAGTTTATGAGATTTATTAATGTGAATAGAATTTATAATTTGTTTTAATTGCTTGTTGTAAAGTTTTGTATGAGAATTATTCTATATTGATATTATGTTTGACTATTAGACTCTTCTAAAAATAATTATCCTCAATTCTCTTAATATTAAAAATATTGATACATACATAATTATTGAAGATGATAAAATGTATAAAAAATAATATATATTTTAAAAAAATATGTATACAATTTTTTGAAAATTATTTTAATTAAATTGATATATTAATAATATAGTTGTCCTATATTGATATTATGTTTGACTACTAGAATCTTCTAAGAATAATTTCTTAATATTAAAAAAATATTAATATATACATAATTATTGAAGAAGATAAAATGTATAAAAACTAATATATAATATATTAAACAAAAATACATATTCAGTTATTTTAAAGATTATTTTAATTAAATTAATATATTAATAATATAAAAAAAGTCAAATTTTATTTATGAAACTAAAAGGAATATAAGTTATAAAAGATAAAAAAGAGGGTGGCACACATCAAAAGAAAAATACAAAATTTAATTTATATAACAAAAAAATATTTAGATTTCATACATAATTCTTTAAAGACTAGATAGTTACATTCATTTTTATTTGATTGTTATTAGTGTTGTTTTTAGAATATTTATATAATTTTATTACTTATAATTATTATTTTTAAATATATTTTTAAAGGATAGATTATACTCATTAATTTTTTATTTTTAATTAAAAAATAAAAATAATGAATTATGTCATTTTTAATTATTTATGTTTTAATTAAAAATTATGTATTAATAAATTATCTTTATCTTTATTAATAATTTACTTTATATAAAAAAATAGTCATAATAATTTTTTATTTAATTATATAAAATGTGAAAGAAAGTTATGTGTAATTAATTTCCTCAAATGTAATTGGCTCAAAAATTTTGAGCAATAAGGGCAATTTTCCTGGCAAGAGAAAATGGCATGCTTTTCTCTATTGAACGTGCTCAAACTGCAATGATTTATTTTAGCTTGAACAGTTTCAAAATCCATTTGAAATTCATTTCTTTCTCGAAGGTTGCCAAGAGCTCTACTGTAAGCTGAAAGTTCAGGCTTACACTTTCTGCATCAAACAATTCTAGTTTTGAAGGAACTCTATGCTGTAATGCCTGTGGAAACACTTGTAATTCATCATATGTTATAAGTTTTGAAGAAATAAAAAATCTTGCCACAATTTGGAAGTGCACTTCACACACATGACATCCTATTATATAGTTAATTTTTTCCTTTAGACTTATCTTGCCCTTTTATTGTGCGGATGAAGCAAACTTTATGTATCTGATTTCTATTGATGCATAATTAATCAAGCTTTTTAAAATTGATGCACAAGCTAGTTTTGCAAGTTTCCAGATTCTTGAATTTTTTGTTGCTCCTTCCCACATAGTTGATAAAGTTTGGTTAATCAAGGAGACATATGCAAGGATGTGCATAAACGATCCATCACCTATGCTAATTGAGGAAAGCTATGACTTTTGTGTGCTAATGCATTGTGTTCTTATTTTTTTAAGTGTTTCAGTCACATCAGGTTTCCTTCCATGAAGTCAGGTATTAATCATATGCTATTTTCATTATGGGTTTCTCGGTATTTAAGATTGTTTCTTGAATGGTTGAAGTCTCTTGCTCCTGGTCAGACTATGGATGTTGTGTACATTCAAGCTGCTCCTCAAGCAATTGTCTCCAAGAAGTTGAATATTTGATGTTGCTTGAATCATGAATGTTGTGTTCAAATCAGGTTATGAATGATTTACTGTGTTTTGATTTTTTTCATCTTCCTTTAGCATTTTGGTTTTGCTCTAAACCTCCAATTTCTAAGGAAATGTATTAGCACTACTCATGCTAGAGCCCATTACCATACATTAGCTTCTCTTTCATTTAAACTAAAATTGCAACTAGTTATGAATTCTATGTATATATTAATTCCAGAATACAGTTATAAATGTCAAATGTTTATCATTAGAGGAAAAATTGTTTTTCATGTACTTATTATTTATTCATTTGATCAACATTGTTGCTAAAACTTATCAAACACAACAAAAAATAAAACAGACTAATATCATTGGTCAAATAGTTAAGATGAATCATCTCTAATTAAATCCTTATCAGTTCATTCATTTGATGAATGTTAATGACAAATAAAAAAAAACTAAAAATTATTATAAAAATAAAAGAAAATAAAGTAAATACCCCAATTAAAATCTCATCCTATATACTACTCACTATAATAATAAGAAAAGCTATGTTTATTTATTCAATTTAACTAACATATGAATATCATATTGAATTCTAGAATAAATAAAATAAAGCTAAGTTCCTCAAGAATGGACTTTAAGAAAAATACTACGATTCTTTCTTTCTTTCTCTTTTATTAAGAGAAACTTGAGAACTTTTTTTTTAAGGATTTAAATGAATTGCTTAAACTACTCATGAAGGGGGCCTTATTAAGTTTATTTTAAATTTTAAACACAAGAATCATAAGGATTGGGAATTATAAGACTTTAGTGGCGGGTGCACTAACTTTCCATCCGCTTCAATCTTTGAGCGATCTTCCCTAACAACAAAGGAGGATTTAACTGCTAAAGATAAAGGCAAATAATTTAAAAATATAAATACATGCATTGTTGTTATTAATTCGTGAGACAAAGTAATAACTATAACAGCTTTATCCAAAACTTGCCTTTAATATTATTTTAAATTACTGTTATCAATAGCTTTTAAAGTAAATATTATCTTTTAAGTAGGAATATTAACTGATAGTATAATTATGCAACTGGCCCGGGATACTAGCATTTCTTCCACTATTGTTAATATTATCCGTTGAGGCAATACTAGCAATTGCACCTTGGTGTGCAATGGGTACGCCGAAGAGGTGTGTAAGGTAAATTAGGGGAAAATATGATTTTTTTTTGGCATATATTTGTGTAATACATGAGGTCAATTGGTAGGTCATTTTAAAAATATTATCAATATTTATTATTATTATTATTATTATTATTAAAAAAAGTTTATTTTATATTTTTATTTTATTTTATGCAGTACATACAGGGGAGAGGGGCCTATAATGGAGCTGGGTCCAATACTGGGGATAGAAGTAGTCCTCAATGGGTCTTATAGTAGAGCACATTAATATCCAATTGTAAAACACTTTTTATCTATTAAGTTCACAAACTGACAAATCATTTGATGCCACGTCAGTGCACGAATTAAACATGACTTAGTGCACCATTGTTGGTCTCACTTTTTTTTTTGGCCTTTTTGGATACCTCAACAAAAATCATACTGATGCGGCACCATATTTGATGATGTGGCCCTAAAACGAAATATAGAAGCACAGAAGTTGCCAAATAGACTGTTGTACAAAATTGGGAGTGATTTGAAATTTCCACATTGGGAGAACCAAAATTTCCCAATGGGCAATCAAAGCAAATGCGAAAACGATTCACACAGGAAAGGGCAGAAGATTGCAATATTTTCACTAGGATTACGATAGGCACGACAGACAAGAAGAACCCCCAAAATGCTATAAAGGAACAAAGAGCTGAGCGAATAGAGTAAAATGGGAAACTAAAAGAATTTTAAAATTGGGTGTAGGTGCATAGAAGAAGATAAAGATACTCAGATAAGGCCTTTCAACACAGAAGAGAACGAGATCTAAGGAGGTGATAATCAAAGTAATCAGAAGGGAAAAGTGGTGAAAATGGCCACCTGCATGACGAGAGGGTCTACCAAATATTCTTGACCAATATGGTGCAGTTGTTAGGCAAGAAAAGTTGGGTTCATTTACTAACTGAAAACCTTGTCAAGAGGGAAAAAAGGAGGCGGTGAAAAGAGCGATACCCACCATAGTGAAATCTCCATCTTTGTCACAAGCTTCTTCTAAGTGTATCCTGAAACTAAACAATCTTGAGTACATTCAAAGCATTGATGGACAAATTCTTAGCAGGCTGCTGCTATATACGCACACCTTCCTCAACCCTTTCCACACAACTCATTCCCAATTTCTGTTTTCCTACGTAGATCAAATGCCTTCCTCACAAGCTAATTTTATTCCTCATAATGGAAGCCATATTCCAAGATCACTTGTTGACTCCATCAAGTCTCCATTTACATTCCATTCTACTCGCTGCTTCTTGACACCACTCTGCATCTTAGTATTTCTTCTTGTTCACTATCATGTTGTGTGTTATAGATCATTTGCATGGTGGTTTCAAAACAAATATTATGGCAGAGTGTTCAAATTTGTGTTAGCTAAATGAGGGCAGTAATTGGTGGAACTTAGCAGCGATCTTTATTCCAACATATTTCAAGTTTGTTGCTGATGTGGTTGTGAAGAAAATTGTGCACATTTCTCAAAGCCCTGGGCTACACTCTGCTTTTGAGAGGTATATTTATTGTGTTTTCTTCAGGCCTTGGCCTGTAAATATTTGTATACAGCAGGAAGAACCTTACATGCATAGAATCGTGGGCTTTGAGCAACGGAAGAACCATAGTGAAATTTGCCCCAAAATAGGAACATTGGAACAGGGAATGGACGTCCATCAAAGCATAAAGAATAGAGGAATTTTATCAAATTTTGCAGTTGCAACTACCCTGGTGGACATGTATGCTCTCAAAATATTTGAATTAATGAAGGACTTTGGAACATATCCGAACATTATAAGCTTTGCTTCTGTTCTATAATAATGCAGTCAGCCATGCAGATTTAGTGGATGAGGGTTGTACATACTTCAATCACATGAGTAACCCTTATTGCATTACACCTACAGTTGATCATTAAACCTGCGGGGTTGTGTGGATGTGTTTTCTGGATGACTATAAATCTCAATCTAATTCTTAAACTCTCATTTCATATATATAAGTGTTCTCATATCATATGCATATCAATGAAATGGGTATTTAGCAGTTCAACTTGTTAAAACTATAAATTTAGTGAATATATATTTATTTTTATATTATATCCATACCATATACATGTATTGAAGAAAACAAAAAATCTTGTGAATATACATATCCCTTCTTATATACACATATCCCTTCTTATATACACATATATAAGTGGGTATTCAATAGTCCAAACTTCTAGGAAACTTTTCAGCACTAAAGAAAACTATAGATCTTGTAATTGTATTCAATTTTCTTAAAGACTCAATAAAATTTCCTACAAGTGGTATTGTTGAATATTCATTTCATTGATATACATATGGGCACAAGTCTTTAAGTCTATGTTTGTGCATATGCATGTGTATAATATGTATATCTATTGGACCTTGTGATTAGCATACACAATATGTTCAAGGCTTTGATGGAATCCTTGTAAGTCTATTATTTTGTTTTCTTCAAAGTTGGGTAGAATTTTTAACAAGTCTTTTTGTTGAATATCCATTTCATTGCATATCCATATAAGCTTAGAGTACATATGGTAGGCTTCAAGACTTTTTGTCTATACAAAAGTGAAAGGCTTCATTCACATGGACTTTAAGGTTGATCTCTGCATTGTGCCTACCAACTACGCTTCATTGAATCCGATGTCTCCTTTGTGCAATATTTTTGTGAATGGATGAGAATGCTCTCATTGTCTTGCAGAACTTCTCTAGCACTGCATGGATGAGAATGGGTATAAGGAAAATAATGGCATAATGTAATTTAAGACTCGCAAAAGTGTAAAAAAATTGTAAAAAAGAGAAGTGAGAAAAATATATAGTGGGTTAATCACAATGGATTCAAACCAACAAACATGACATAACTTAGTACATATTCAATGAAAATGACATGTCCTATGAAATTTCCAAGTGTTCTCAGGTCCCTTGGCCCTCTCTCCTATAGAAATTCCACCTTCCCAATTAGTACAATTGTGAATGACATCACATGTTGTAGTTGCAAATGTTGGTATAAGAGCTCTATAATAGGGTATGGCATCTATCACAACATAATGGAAGGAGTTTTTCTAGATGTTATAGATGCAACTTTAACTATTAATATCTCTTCTCTCAGTATCTATTTGTTTTATCCCTCTTATTTGTCTCTCCCTCTCCCTCTTGGTCTCTCTATCTACCCCTTCCCTCTTTGTATATCCCTCTCTTTCTCAAGTCCTCTCTCTTTGTTCTTTAAGTCTCACTCTATTTTACCGCCTTCTCTCTCTTGCTCTTCCTCCCTCTATCTCTCCCTCTTTCTATCTGTATCTCCCCCTCTCTCTATTGCAAACATAACATGAGCCTATTGTGTAAGGTAAATTAGGGGAAAATATGATTTTTTTTTGGCATATATTTGTGTAATACATGAGGTCAATTGGTAGGTCATTTTAAAAATATTATCAATATTTATTATTATTATTATTATTATTAAAAAAGTTTATTTTATATTTTTATTTTATTTTATGCAGTACATACAGGGGAGAGGGGCCTATAGTGGAGCGCCCTAACTTTGCATTTCTCAAAATCCTATGTGGAAATTTCAAATCACTCCCAATTTTGTACAACAGTCTATTTGGCAACTTCCGTGCTTCTATATTTCGTTTTAGGGCCACATCATCAAATATGGTGCCGCATCAGTATGCTTTTTGTTGAGGTATCCAAAAAGGCCAAAAAAAAAAGTGAGACCAACAATGGTGCACTAAGTCATGTTTTATTCGTGCACTGACGTGGCATCAAATGATTTGTCAGTTTGTGAACTTAATAGATAAAAAGTGTTTTACAATTGGATATTAATGTGCTCCACTATAAGACCCATTGAGGACTACTTCTATCCCCAGTATTGGACCCTGCTCCATTATAGGCCCCTCTCCCCTAGTCTTTTCTTTCCTAATCTATCCAAAGATCAAGAGATTTTTTATAAATTAATTTTATTTGATTAATATAGAAATATAGTAATTATTAATTATAATAAATTCATATTTATATTTAATATTTTGTATTATAAAATATAATATATAGTAATAATATAATCTATATATACTATTATATATAATAATAAATATAATTATATTATATATAATTTAATTTGTATTATATAAAATATAAAATATATTATTTATATTTTGTATTAAATAAGAATATAATTAAAATACAATATTTATTAATTAATAATTATAAAACATTTATTTACATATTTAATAGTTTTTGTTAAAACCTAAATGTGTTCATTATTAGGATCTTGGCAGTAATTTTCATTTTAAGAAACATACTCTAAAATCCTCCCAAAACCTTATTTTCAAGTTGCAACTTTCAAATTGGAAGAGTCAATATAATGTAAATTTTAAATTTTATATAATAAAAAAATGATTATAAATATATAATTATATTATTTATTATATTTTTTAACAAAACTATTCAATATTTAAATAAATGTTTTTATAATTATTAATTAATAATTATTATATTCTTCTTATATTCTTATTTAATAAGAAATATAATTAATATATTATATATTTATGCTAATATATACTTAACTACGTAGGGTAAAGGATGCCATTATGTTAAAGATATTATTTTTAAAAATATTATATTATAAATAAATAAAATTAAAATAGACATTTATTTATATATATGAAAAAAACAAAATTTTATAATATATATTAATATAATTTTTTTTTTAAAATAACATTTATTATATTTTGAAAAATAAAAAGATTATATATATAAATATAGAAACTTTATATATAAAAAAAGTTTTTAATATAAATAAAAATGGAAAAAAATAAACTTGAGCTTTTATTTGAATATTGTCACTCCCAGTAAAAAGAAGCGGAAATAGCACGAAGAGAGGCAAAGACCCGCTGGCTCTGCCTAGGAAAATACAGAAAACTCCTGCGGATGTCTGAAGTGCCCATAAGACCCAAAGCCTTCCCCACATGCCCAACCAATGGGCTGTCACGTCTGACAAAATCCCTCCGCACGGACACATAAAAAAATTCCCAAGCCTCGCCGAAACCGCTGCAGCTCGCCAAATTGGAGGAAGAGTTTGGAGGAGGAATGTGTGTGAGGAAAATGGTCATGACTAGAAGCGATAAAAAATTGTGAAAAAGCTTGATGACATTTCTGTTTGGAAGCACCTTGCAGGGTCTCTGGGTAACCGGCCCGTCGTCTAAAAGTGAGCCGAAGCTCAATGGGGGACCATGGTAAATGTCCCTTAACACCAAAGTTGTCAGTATAATTTATGGTAGGAGATCTCATGAGTTCACAATTTCTGATAAAGGTGAATTCAGTTTTAGCATTTGAAAAAATGGAGCTTGATGGCGATAGCAAGAGACAATAGCCATTACCTAAATCTTTTTTGCCACTAAAGAAATTATATATCATGAAGTTAAAAGATATTTGTTTCATCAAATATCTTTAATTTTGATTTTTTTTTGGGTAAAACCTCTTTGATTTGGATTTTTTGTTTCATCAAATCTCTTTCATTTTACTTTTTTATTAGTTCAAATGTCTTTGATTTTCATATTTTTATTTGATCAAATTTCTTTAATTTTGATTTTTTTTGTTTGATTAAATTTCTTTGATTTTGATTTTTTTTTTTTTATCATATCTCTTTGCTTTTGATATTTTTGTTTAATCAAATCTCTTTGTTTTTGATATTTCTCTTTAATCAAATCTCTTTGATTTGGTTTTTTAATTGATCTATGTGATTTTATTTTTTTATCTTTGATTTATTCATTTGATCTTTTCATGATTTATTTATAATCATATCTCTCTATGTTCAATTTGTTTGTGATCAAATTTATGTATTCATATAGACATTAAAGTTTAATAAACCACTACTTATTAAACTATTAATCTTATTACAAAATAACATAACTATAATCTGAATGAGGGTAGGGTCACCATCATTGGCATTTCCTTTGAAGTTTCTGAGGAGGTTATTGCTAGAGTTACTGGGCTCCTGAATAGTGGCCAAACTTGGAAGAAAACTACGAAAGTACCAGACTAGGTTAGTCTGAATCAATTTTTCGTGGCGATGAGAAACCTGTCAAGTCGCGGGGTGGCTTTGATTGCGAGGCACTACCGGAGCCATGAGATAAAGGTTGTTTGGGGATCATGAAATATTTCACGTTGGAAGGAAGGTATGGGGTCTACTATTATTACCACTTTAATTTCCTCAACCACCTTAGGAATCATCTGCATATTTCTATTCCTTTCTTCCTGTATCATGCTCTTGATAGCACTGTTGTAGAGTTTAATGAAGCCTCTATTTTCAGAAAGAATTATACTATCCTTCACCAGGGCCTTATGTCTAGGCTTTATCATTTCCATATGGCGCTTTGCCCTGCTTGGCCTATCACTATGCAAGAAGTTTCGTCTCTCCCTGCTCTTGATGAAACCCCAGTTTCCTCTACTCCCCCCTCTGCTAGTATTTTGGACACGCCGGGCTCAAGTAAGAAAAAATGCCTCAAGAATCCTACCTTGAAAGCCCATCCCCATGGCACTTCCCTTGGTATGGGCCCGGGGATACGGGTAGGGAAAAAAAGCGGCTTGCCCCTACCCCACGTCCTAAGGCTAAAGCCTCCAAGAAAGCTAAAGTCTGCCATCAAATTGATTTTGACATTGAGATCACTGAAGAAGCTAACACCACCCGTTGATCTCATAGACTGGTTCTTAAGTAGGACAAGATGGGAAACCTTAAGGAAGCCTCTGATTCAGACAAATATCTTGAGAGTGATAGTGAAAGTCACGAGGAAATGGTGGCGGGTGGGGAAGGCTAGTCGGTGTCGGTGAATAGCGCATCCCATGTGTCAGAAAGTTTGAAGAAGGACCCTTCTGGTGACAATGTGCTGGAAATTACCCCCCAGTCCTCTAATGCGGTTAAAGGAAAATCCCCCTTGCAAGAAGATCACAAGGAAAAGATCAGGCTTGGGAAGAAGTTGGCAAGCTGAAGAGGAGATTGGAGAGGTTGGAAAAGAAGGTCCAGGAGGTGTCTCAATTTTCCCTGAGGGTCATGCACAGGTCGACCACCAGTCTTTGCTTGCTGTAGAAGGAAAAGTCCGTGGATGGTGCTGAAGATGATGCTGGTTTCAAGGAGCTGCTCGAGTTCCTCACAGCGGATTGGGTGATGGCTATTCATGATATGCCTGGCAAGAAGGAAAAGAATTAGGCCACTGGGCCTGTTTGTTCTTGTTTATTTCTATGTTTTGTTGTTTGTTTTTTCTGCTAAACTTGTTGGACCCCTGGTGGTCTTTGGACTTATTTGGTTGGTTTCATGTTTGCATGAAGAACTTTGTTATCCTACATTTACTGTTACTTTTTATTTTTTGATGATGTGTTGTGGGTGATGGCTTTCTCTCTACTGTCACTGTGCTGTTAGTGTGCTTTCGTTGGATGACCTTTGTTTCCTTGTACTTATGGGTCATCACCCTTGTTTTGCTACTTTTTATTTAAAAAACATAACTATAATCTTAATTAATTTTAAAAGTGTTAGTTTTAGAATTAAGGTTAGAGTTATGGTTTAATTCGAACCTCAACCCTAATTATAATCTTAACCTTTATCCTACTTCTAACAATAACCCTAATTATAATTCTAAACCTATTCATAATCCTAATTGTAATAGAAACCTTAATTCTAATTGTAATCCTATTTAAACCCTAACCCTAACCTTGATCATAATTGAACCCTAACCCTAATCTAACTTTAACCCTAACTATAATTAAATTCTAATCCTAGCCTTATTGAACCATAATCCTAATTGAATATAAACCCTAAATGTAACCTTAATTAGATCTTAATTGAATGCTAACTCTTATTGTAATGATAACCCTAACACTAATTAATCCACAACCCTAAACCTAACCCTAAATCCATCCTGAATCCTAATCTTAACTTGTAACCCTAACCCTAATAGAAATCTAAATCTAACTCTAACACCAATTGAATGCAAACCCTACCCCTAACTCTAAACCTAATAGAAATCCAAGTGTAAATCTAGTTGAAACTTTACCCTAACCTAATATTAAACCTAACCCTACTTGAGCCTAATATTTTTTATGTGTAGTGATTTAACAATTTTTTTTAATTTATTATCTTTCTTAATAATAATTATTTTTTATTGAAAAATATTACTTAAATAAATCTATACAAAATCATCAACTATATTTTGTTTTTAAAATAGAAGCTTACTTTTATATGAAATAGTAAATTTAGAATATTCTTTTATACTTAATTTTTAAAATTTTAAAAACTCTAGCCATTTCACTTGCTTTGATTTTTATAATATAATAAACTCTAACTGTTTCACTTTTTATAATTTTAGAAACTTTACCTATTTCACTTATTATAATTTTTTTTTATACCAACTATGATATTGATTTTTATAATAAAATGTTATTTTATACTTGAGTTTTTAAATTTTAGAAACTTTAACCATTTCACTTATTGTAATTTTGCTTTGATTTTTATTATATTAGAAACTCTAACTGTTTCACTTTTATAATTTTAGAAACTTTACCTATTTCACTTATTATAATTTTTTTTATATCAACTATGATATTGATTTTTAGAATAAAATATTATTTTATACTTGATTTTTAAAATTTTAGAAACTTTAGCCATTTCACTTATTATAATTTTGCTTTGATTTTTATAATATTAGAAACTCTAATTGTTTCACTTTTTATAATTTTAGAAACTTTATGTATTTCACTTATAATAATTTTTTTTATACTAACTATGATATTGATTACAATAATATTATATTCTTTGGTTAGATTTGTGAACTATAATTAAAATGATTGTAAATTATGTTTGCAAATATTGGATAATATATTTTTAATTATTACTAATAGAATGTCAACATAACTTTGAAATTTCAACATATATGTATTTTATTGTTGAAGTTAAATGGATCTAAAATATTTATTATTGATTAAGTTGGTGAATGTACAAAATTGATATTTTAAAGAAATAGAAATTAATATCATACTTGAACAAATTTGATAAAATGAATACCTCTCACATCATAAAATTAAACAGAAAGAGACTATTATCTATACACCCAAAACACTCCTTAAACTCATAGACTAAATCCAAGGAAGAGAATTATTCATCCATAACATCAACCTTTATTCTATTAATTAAATTTTGAATGACTTAAAAAATTCACCTGAAGATTAAATCTTTTTAAATACAAATACCTAATAATATAAAAATGGAAGCTTAACTCATACCCAAAATAGATTTAATAATTTAACATATGCCATTCAAACCTTTACACGGATTATTAAAACATCCAAAATATTGTATAACAACAAACTAAAACAATATATATTTATCCTCCCAACAAAATTTATAAAAATAAAAATAAAAGACCATAACAAAACAAAAACCAAACAAAATCTCAATCTCTATTAAAACCCTAAAATTCTAGGCAAAGCTTTCACACAAAATAATGATCAGATTTCTATTAAATCCCATGGCCCTGGGGCATTCACATTTACAAACGTTAAACCCTCATATATAATATAGATTCTTCCCAAAAAAAACACCAGCAAAATCTATTAAATTAAAAAATAAAATATAAGAGTTGCATACCAGATAAAAGGAAAATGTATTCCGCCTTCACATAATGCACTCCGCCTTTGTGGAATATGGAAGAAACAAGGGAATATTGGTTCTATGTAGAGAAACAGATCTCAAAAATGTATTCCCCATTTTTGAGATCCCATTAATTTATTCCTACAGGTTTTTAAATCACTTGCAATACCAAATCATCTTCAACATCATCACCTTCACCATCATTTGTAGCCATCGCATAAATGCTTTGATTCTGATCATCTTCTGAGTGATCCCCCTTGAAGAAATGCAAATTTTCAACTAAGAACACATTTCAAAAAAGGAAAGCTAGGGCACATGACTATATATAAGGCCAAAGTATTGTTAAATCGAATATAATGGTTATAATATTATACTTACTATGTATTGGAATGTAGGAGTTTGGAAACTTGGGTGTACGTAGAGTGACGGTGCTATCTCTTCCTCTGTTTGGTTGCTTACCTTCGCAAATAACACTATTCAGAGCATTCAATCTAAATATCAATCCTAAAGAATTCAACATGGGTTTAAATTGTTTGAAAAACATAGATAACTCGTAAATAACATACCTCTGCAATCTGAAATTCTCTCTCCCAATGTCGATGAAATGATTCACTATATTCAAGTAGGTCTCAACCAAGTTTTGTGGTACCTGCACAATCGATAGTTCTCTCTTCCGCCAAGCTTCATATCATGCATAATGATTCTTCTTTATAATTTCTTCCATCATGTCTTTTGCACTCCCATCGACAAACCCTTCCACTTCCATCAGTTACTCTTCCATTCCTCCACTATTGTTAGTTACACTGAGAGGCATTCTATCAGTCACAACAAGGGATCAAAAGACCTAAGTACATAAAAAAGAAAAGCAAATTGTTACAAATGAGTAGTGGGTAGTCGAAGAGTCACCATACTAAACTAACAATTTGTAATGGTTTGCCTTTCTTTTTTATGTATGCAGGTCTTTTGATCCCCTGTTGTGACTGATAGAATGCCTCTCAGCATAAAAATAAGTTATAAATAATATAAATATACCATTTATTATTATTTATTATATTTTTTCAACTATTAAATACATATATAAATTTATTATAATGAATGAATATTATATAGAAAAAATTAAATTAAAATATAAAAAATCTCATAGTTTAATTGATCTTTGGATAGATTAGGAAAAAGAAAGAGATAGAGGGGGAGACAATTCTATAGAGAGAGGTATATATACTAGCACTTGCACTTAAAGGAGGTTCAATGATTATGTCGATAGAAAACAATATGTAGGTTAATATGTTAGAGAGTATGTGTTTTGGATGCATTGCAAATTCTAGTTGCATGTGGTGTAATTAAACAAGATTTTTTCTTTAAAGAAATTAAGTATTATCTAATTATGAAATATTTGCATACATATTTAAAACATAAATCAATGCAAATAAAAAAAAAAGTTGCCATCAAATTGACAAAAAATATTGCAAATGGAAATAGAATGTTCCCATCTAGTTGCCAAATCAATATTTATATGACTTCTATGTGAAAAGTGAGATTTTGGAGGCTTTTACCTAATATTTAAAGGATTTTACCATTAAAATGCAGCTAGTTTACCATTAAATGGCAGTTGAAACTTGTTTTCCAATGACTCAATAGTGGTTTGCAAGTATGAGACTTATTTCAGCCTCAAATCTCACAATATATGTAGCCTATCGGCTAATAAAGAGAAAAAAACTCAAAAGATAGAGAATGAGAGAAGAAGAAAAATTTAGATAGATAGATGGATAGATAGAGAGAGAGAGGAATAGACAAAGAGAGAGAGAGCACGAGAGAGAAATATAAGAGATACAAGGGGAAATAGATAGATAAAAGAGGAACTAACTTTTGATTGGTCATTTCATGTCAACAATCCAAGGATGACATGTGTCCTTGGGGAGATATGCTCAAGGTAGCATGCCATTTGATTAAGGATATGATAATTCACCTTTAATACCTCTTCAATGTACCCATTACACACTTAAGGAGACAAGCATATATATAGAGATAGAGAGAGAGAGAGAGAGAGAGAGAAAAGGGAGAGGGATATAGATAGGTGGAGAGAGAAAAAAGAGAAAGAGGGCAAGAGAGAGGGAGCAAAATGAGACAAAGGTGGAGAAAGAGATGAAGATAGATAAAGAGAGAGAAACAAAGATAGAAATAAAGGGATACAAAGAGGGATAGGGAGAAAAAAAGAGAGAAGAGAGAGAAACAAAGATGTAGAAAGAGATAGAGAGAAAGAGATAAATAAAAATAGAGAGATAAAGAGGGAGACAAAGAGATAGAGATAGATATGTAGAGGTATAGAGGAATAAATAGGGGCAGAGAAAGAGGTAGAGATAATAAGGGAGATAGAGAAAAATAGATAAAGGAAAAGAGAAAGAGAGAATAAGGGAGAGACATAGATAGAGATAAAGTCACATAAAGAGATAGGGAGATAAAGATAAATAGAGGGAAGAAAAGGTGTGTATATATCTATATATACATGTATATCTTGGGAGATAATGAGAAACATACAAATAGAGAGAGAGACAAAGAGATAGAGAGGGGTAGAGAGATAAAGAGATAAAGATGAATCTAGATAGAGATATAGGGAGGGTGATTGATATATCTCTCCCTTTCACTCTCTATCTCTATATATCTCCCACTATCTATGTCACTCCCTCTTCCCCTCTCTATGTATTGAGCTATCTCTCCCTCTCCCCCATCTCTCTCTCATTCACTCCTACTTTATATCTATATCTCTATTTCTCTCTTTATCTTCCTCACTCATGTATACCTCTTTCTATCCATATCTTTCTCTATCTCTATCATTATCTCTCTATCTCTTTCACTATCCCCCTTTATCTCTCTATATCACCCCTTTCTATGTCTCTCCCTCTCCATCTATATATATTGAGCTATCTATCCCTCTCTCCCTTTTCTTCTTCTCTCTCTCCCTCTCTACACATTGCTCTCCCTCCCTCCCCCTCTTCTTTCTCTCCCTCTTCTACCTATCTCTCTCCCTCTCTCCCCCTCTTATCTCTCTTCCTCTTCGACCTATCTCTCTCCCTCTCTCCCCCTCTCCTCTACCTCTCCTCTACCTATTTCTCTCCCTTTCTCTCCCTCTCTCTCTATCTCCCCCTCTCTCTATCTCTCCCAATCTCTCCCTCCCTCGCTCCCTCCCTATCCCCTATCTATCTCTCTATCTCTTCCTCTTTATCCCTTTCTCTTCCCATATATCTTTCTATCTCTCTTTCTCTTCCCATAAATCTCTCTATCTCTCTTTCTCTTCCCATATATCTCTATCTCCTCCTACTTCTTTCTTCCTTTCTCTATATCCCCCTATTTCCCTCTCTCTCTCACCATATCTATTTACCTATCCCTAATTCTCTTTGTTTGTCTATCTCTTTGTCTTTCTCCCTATCCTCCCCTATCCATATCTCCTTATATCTCTATCTTTCTATCACTCTATCTCACCATCTATATCTCTTTATTTCTCCCTCTCCCTCTCCCTCTCCCTCTCCCTCTCCCTCTTCCTCTATATCTCCCTCTATATCTCTCTTTGTATTTATCTCTCCCTCTACATATAATATCTCTCTATCTATTTGTCTCCCTCTTTCTCTCCCGCTCTTTCTTCATCTCTACCTCTATTTTCCTCTCCCCCCTTTATCTCTAGACATGTCTCCCTCTCTCTATCCATCCATCTATCTCCCTCTCTATCCCTCTCTATATATTTATCTCTTCCATATCTATATATACTTCTCTCCTCTCTCTTTAGCTCTCCCTCTCCTTCTCTCCATATCCCTCTCCTTCTCCTTCTCCATCTCCATATCTATCTCTATCTCCTTACCCCCCTCTCTCTCTCTCTCTTGATCTTCCCCCCTCTATCCCTCCCTCTTTCTATTCCTACCTCTCCCTCTCCCTCTCTCCTTATTGCAAAAATAACATGATTTTTGATTTAAAGGTTTTATTGTAATCATGTTTGGTTGGTAATGGAGCCTGATTATCTTCTTGATTCAAAGTTTTTATTGTAATCTTGTTTAAATCCCTGTAAGTGGATGCATAGTTTATTTGAAGCTATCACTTTTCTATGGAGACTTATGTTGCACAAACAATATCATTTTCTAAATGGCCTATCAATTGACCTCATGTACTACATAAATGTTTGCAAAAAATAGACCAAAATTTATCCTAATTGACCTTCCACACTTATTCATACATATTGATCTTTCTTTTGCATACATTTATGTATTACATTCAAGGTCAATTGGTAGGCCATTTAGCAAATGATGTTTCTTATTCAACAAAGGTCTCAATAGAGAATTCATAGCTTCAAATAAGCTATGCATCTGTTTATAGGATCCAAACACGAGTGAAACAAAGCCTCTAAATCTAGATGATAATTAGGCTCCATTAGCAATAGGCTCAATTTATATTTGCAATAGGGAGAGAGGGAGTTATATGGATAGAAAGAGGGTGAGATAGAGCGGGGGAAGAGAGAGAGAGAGAGGGGTAAGGAGATAGAGATTGAGAGGAAGATAGAGATATAGATGGAGATGAAGAAGGAGAAGGAACTTGGGAATACAGAGAGAGAGATAGATAGAGATGGAAGAGATAAATATATAGAGGGAGAGATAGAAAGATAAAGATAGAGATAGGAAGTGATATATAGATAGAGGTAAAGAGAGGGGCATATATAAGGGTAGAGAGATGGAGGAATAGATATGGATAGATAGAGAGGGAGAGATAGAGATCAAGAGATAGAGATGAAGAGATAGAAAGATATAGAGAAAGAGGGAGATGGATAGATAGAGAGATATAGATGGTGAGACAGAGTGATAGAGAGATGAAGATATAATGAAATATAGAAAGAGGGGGAGAGGGAGAGAGGAGACAAAAATAGAAAGACATACAAACATGTTGTGCCTTCAGCACACACGCCCTGTTCGGAATAGGGACCCTCTCTTTCTTTCGCCTCACCGGGTCACTTTTGGTTGCCACCTCATTTTGTGTGCCCCCTGTTTGGTGTTCAAAATGGTAAGTGAGCTTTAGGGAGTCCATCCTGAGTTGACCATGTTTTCGCCCCCTCAAATTTTCAAATTTCTAAGTCTTTGCAAGTTCCCATTAGTTGTTTGCCTTAGTGCTTTAAATATGGCATCCATGGAGCACATTGAGCCTACCATATTGGGACGCTCCTCATGGGTTTCCCTCGCCCTTTCGGCCATTCCAAATAGTCATCCTCTGGCAGCTTCCCGCTCACCAGGACTTGGACCCTCCAGTTTCATCTATTTATCATTAAGCAACCTAGCGGCTATTATTTGACTGCCACTCGAACGTTGGATCCCAGTTCTCTCGCGGTCATTTTTGAAATTTCTACCCACCAACCTTTGGCCCTTCGTATGATCATTTAATGGCTGCATTTAATGCCTCATTTTCTATAAACAGGCAAGCTGCAAATGTCATTTTCATCTATCAGTTACTTTGAGAGGAGTCAGAGAGCCATCTTAGAGAGCCATCTTCTAGTGCCGCCTTCGAGCCCAACGAGTCTCACAACTGATTCAACACATTCAATGATTGATTTCTCGCCCCCTTCATCGGATTTGTGAGGTAGGTCTACTACTCACGCCTTGCTTCAATTTTTTTTAATTTCTGTGCAAAATTACTAAGTGTAAGAGAAGAAAAACTAATGAACTAGGTAGAAAAAATCAAGGCACACAAAACCCATGTGCTTGAATCATGAAAAACCCTCAAAATCGACCAACATAATGACCATGGAACCACGACTCTTCATCTTTGTTCTTGAGCCAGAGTGTTCATGCTCTGCGGGCCTACAACTCCCCGTTATTGCTGATAACCCTTGAAACAAGTTAAAATTTGCAAACGGTGAGCAATCCTTTTGGGTCCTCTATCATGGGAGGACCTCCTTCCTTAGCCACTCAAACCTTGTTGAAATTTTGTGAACTGAAGTGGGGTCATCAAAGCCATTTGGGTCCACCCCTACGGGATTTCATCCCTGTGGTGCCACTCATGATCCATCATCCTGGTTGGCTTTTGGACCCCGAGTCTCTCTCCGCTGGCTACCTTCATTTTACCCTCTAAATGACTAAGCGTTGACACCTTTCAGGTCTTTCCTGGTAGACCTCTATCCATAGGCTGTCGTGGTGGAACCACCATCCCAAATGACTTTTGTTTAATAACTCTCCGCCCTCCAGGTCCCAGCCCTATCATGGCTCTTTGAACACAAAGATGAAAATCACTAAGTAATGAACCTTCTACAAGTCTCTTTTGTCGGGCTGCCCTCTTTGGGGCTCTGTCTATGCTCTGCTGTTCTAAACGAAAAACTGCCTCCATCCTTCTGATGCTCAAAACCTGACCTTACCTTGGTTGCTAAAATTTCAAAATGACAAACGGAGTAAAATATGACAACCTTATCTCCACCTAGACCCGAATTGACGATGTAGACACCTAAATTTGGATACTTAATTTATCCAAATTTATCCCCTTTCGTCTAAGCATCCCCTTATTCACATTAATTAAGTAATATCACTATTATTTAATTAATACCTCTAAAGTTATTCTAATCCCTAAGGTATCTAGTTAAATAATTAAATACCTTCCCCCTTTCATCAAATATAACATTTATTTAATTCCTCACATGTCAGATCCCTTTCTTAATCCTAATTATTCTCCTAATCTCATCATTAGGGATGTGCACATGCCTAATCCTTGATTAGGATGTGTCACATCCTCCAAATTTTGCAAGTTGGCCTCTAATCTCTCTTAGCCACCTAACCCTCATCTAATCCTTCATTAACTAGCCTAATCAACCTCTCAATAAATTTTTAATTCCTTTTTCTCTTCCCCATGTGATCTTTGAATTGTCACATCAAGTCACATGTGAAAATCCTCCATAATTTCCCACTTGCCTCTAATCTATTATTAATTTGTCTAATCAAATACTTGTACAACCTTAATCACTTAATTAGGTCAACCTAATCTCCATGTCATTTATGGAATGTGTCCTAAGTCAACCCTATTAAATACTTTCTCCTTTTGAGAAGGCACTCCATTCCCTATGTGAATTTTTAATTCACATTTAATCCCCCAATGCATCCCTTGGAATTTAAAATTCCTTTTCTCATTCCCATGTGGATATTTGAGGAATTTTTAATTCTTCACATGTCCTCTCACCCACATGGGGATAAGGACCTCCTTTATGAGGAGATCTTGTCCAATCCCAAGGTACTATGTAGTACCTCTATGTCATGTACTCTCCTTCCAACTCATGTACACATCATCCCTTACAAGCCACTTCACATGCCACATGTCAAGATGTGAGGGCTTGTGAGTTCTCAACTCACCTTAGCCCTGCATTTTGATCTTGGTGGCTCAATCTTAGCCATCCATTTCCTTAGAGAATTCCAAAATCTCTATAAATACCCCCTCTTTTCTCTCATTTTGGAGATCATTCATGCTAGCCAAACTCTTGTAAATTTTTTCCTTGAGCCATACTTAGCCATTTTTCATACTTTCATCCACTTTCATCCATTTTCCATCCATCTTACAATCCACATTTTCATCTCTTGTCATCCAAGGAGCATACAACACCAAAGATCAAAGGGCCAACCAAAGGATTGATTCGAGACAAGGTAAAAGGTTCCATT
>VDFB02045041.1:0-48899 GCA_007258455.2 Sequoia sempervirens
TGCCAATTGGAATTCATACTCTACTGCCATTTGGAAACTTATCCTTGAAAGTAAAAATACAACTCATCCAAATAGATGTGTGTAATCTCCCACACAACTGCACTGTACATAAAATCATTGTAATTTGTGAGGTCAAACTCTATTACTCATAACTTTCACACCATTTATCAAAACATGATGAAATATTGGAATCAAATACATCTAACATCCACCAAAATTATATTATAAGCATAGAATGAAACCTTCATTTTCGAACCAATACAAACCCAAAAACTGGTGCACTATTACACTGAATCAACAATATTGACATTTAGTCAATTTCCCACACAACTATCTTTATCAGATCAAACCTCTCTACAAAAATGTCTTCCTCAACACCTAAGAAACATTTTAGAACTAATCAAAATGGTCTACAACCAAAATCTTCAAATAAATCACAATGTTGACATCAATGACAATACTGCAACACATCGTTATGTACCTTACATTCTCATGTTTCCAAACAACACCATCAGTGGAAATCTCTCCAAACTTCCAATAATCTCCCCCTTTGTCCAAAACATCCAAAAAAATCTCCAAAATATTCTCCCCCTTTGACATCAAGTGCATAGGGAACTTGTACAAACTTTTCTAACTTTCACCGGAGCTCCCCTTAAGAAATGTAAGCATATATACAAACATTAAATAATAGATTGACTCCCCTGAGTCATATACAAAAGAAAAAACCCAAAAAATTGTACTAGAAATAGCATTATATGGTTTGCATATATAAAAGGAATCTAAACTAAAGTAATAGAAATGCATAAAATGATAACAAATAAGTCAACTAGAGGTGGTTGACACCTGCAAATTCTTCAAGTGGTCTTTCCATGCTTTCCTTCCATCTTTCCATTCTCTCTTGGCTTCTATAAGCAATGTGCATTGTCTCTCAAACTCAAGCAATGCCTCTTCTCCCTCTTCTAGAGTGGCAGGTACCAAATTCATCTATTTAGCTTTGTTCACACTTAGGAGAGCTTTTAAGAAAAGTAAGAATTTAGGATCAACAAGATTTCTTAATTCTCCAAACTACAGGATGATGTGCTCTTGTAGTTAAATTTTTTTCTTATGCATATATTCTATTATACTCCTTATCTCTCATGTTAGATCATTTATCGGATCATAAGCACTTGAGGTGGTATTTATTTTAAACTCAATAGATTCTATTTCCCTCCTTATGTTCTATGTGGCTCTAGACCACTTCATCCTATATTGATATAGAGCCTTCGCCTCATCAACACATCCTTCAACATATTTTAACAACTCTGAAAACTTTTTATGTGCAATGGCACATTTCTTAGTCATTTTGAGCATCCTCTTATCATTTATCCTTTCCTCAACCTCTTTCTTTGCTTCTTCCTTCAATTCAGATGCATATACCTTAAGAGAATCAATTAGCAATTTTAGGTTCTCCATATTGGATAGAGAAGTGTCTATATTCACATCGGGTATGGACTCTTGAAGTGATTTCACTACTTCTTCCATCAGTTCACTGCTCTTTTGTTTTGTTTCAATGATCTCTTTTCTCATTGATGCATGAAACATATCTCCCAATTGTAGCTTATTGATGGGAGATATTTTATCCAACTCAATATTTCCTTGATGCATTGGCAATTGCAGTAGATCTCAAGACACAACAGGTTGAAATTTGGGTTGGATACTCAATAGATTTTTTAAGTAATCTTTGGAGGAGATAGATGATTCACTTGAAGCCTTAGTTTTTTCCGTAGCCTTCCCCTTTTCATCAAAAATTCTAGTGTCTATTTCTTTTTCTTTTTCTTCTTGTGCATCTCTGGATACATCCTTAGTCTTGTCTTCACTTTCCTTCTCAAACTTTTCTTCTTTATCCTCATCATCCTTCTCTTCATTATCATCTTAATTTGTATCATCTTCCTCAGGGGGGTTTTATTTGATAACTAGAGGAGTAACTTCTTCTTGCATTGGAGGAGTGATGGTACTTTCCTTTGCAATGTCTTCTCCAATCATTAATTCTTCAACAACCTTTTTTGTCATGTCCTCCACTTCTAGAGGAGTGTTGTCCAATGCAGCTTCTTTGTTTACATCATGCTCATGTTGAGCATCATCTTTTTGCATATCTTCTTATGCATTTGGTTCTAGAGAATTAGTTTCCACATTCATTTCTTCATTTTTTGGTATCATTCCCAGATTTTGTGCAATCTCCTCTTCTTTTTCATTACTTTCCTTTTGGATTCTTTCAAGATCATATTTATCTTTTCCCATAAGGATTTTTACCCTTTGCTTGGTCCTTAGCTCCTTGCTAAATATAGTGGCCAATGTGGATTTTTCATCCTTGGATAAAGGAGAACTCACTCTTTCCAAAGCTTCTTCCATGAGCCTTGCTTCCTTTTCCACAATTTCTTTTCTTCTCTCCAGAAAAATATTCCATAGGTCTTCAAGAATTTGTTTCTTGATGTTCCTCATATCCACCTCAAGGAAAACAATGTACTTGATAATAGCCTCAATGATGGTGGCCCTATGCACCTTATCTGCATCTTTGTATAAATTTGCGGTCTCCCCTAACATATAATTTTAAAAAATACTATTAAACGATGCCTCTATTTCATGGAGGAATGAGTCCTTATCGATTTCTATTGTTCTTTTTCTTTTCCTTCTATTGGGGTCTTCTTTTCTACATTCCTCTTCTTCCTCAAAGAAGCCTTCTTGGATTCCTTCTTCTTTTCCCTCATATATATCTTAAATGCTTCTTTTTCTTTTTTTATCTCCTCTTCACTCTTGACGTATATGATGCCAAACCTTCTTCTTTTTGAGCTAGCTTCACCCTATGAAGCATCACTTCTTCTTCTTCAGACCAATGGCGGTCCCTCTTCTCCCAACTCTTCTTCTTCTGCAACATTAATACCTATACCCTTCTCTCTCATAGCTTTCTGCTTAACTCTTCTCTTAGCTGGGGTAACAAGTAGTGCAATAGTGACAATTTTCTTCTTCTTAGCCCTTATAGTTTACAGCATTAGAGGGGATCTTTCCCTTATTGGAGGACTAGTATTAGTCTATCTTTTCTCTAGCAAGCTTCCTTGTCTTGGAGGAATTCTAAATAGAACAACTGGTAGATATCCTACTTGATCTCCTTGTGCTTCCACATGCTTTTGCAACACTTAAATCTTCCTTAGCTCTTTCTCTTTCCCATTGTACTCTTTCCATTGAAATTCCCATTTTTTTTACATACACATCAACCATCTTATCAAAACTCTTCTTGATTTGTGGTTTCCTCTATTCCATGTGAACTTCCATAGAATTTTATTCATGTCTCGTACCTTTCTTTAGTTTCATCCTTTGGGATCTTTAGAAAAATGTCAACATAACCAGTAATTCCCTCTTCACTGATCTCATATCCAAATGTAGGGATCCATACTATCATTGATTCCACTACTTCCATCATACACTCATCTATAGATACTAGAAATGTGATATCATTGTGATATTTTTCAACCAATTTCCTTGGTATTTGTTCTCTTTCGGGAATTCTCCTTTGAAATAATGCAAAGAAAACATCAAGAGCATCATCTTGTGCCATCCCATATCCAATTCCACTCATATAATCTTTGATTTGATGGGAAATAGGTTTTCCTCTTATCCATGTCACATTTTGAGTTTCAGGTAGTTTCTTTAGAAAGTAGAAGAGTAAGTGCACCATTAATGTCTCATACTTGAATACATACTTCTTTTCCTTAGTTTTCTTTATGTTCTCCACCAGTTGTTTCCTAAGAAACTCACAAAGATCATAGTCTACACCATTCTCAACCATCTCATATGCCACATTGATTATAGTGGCAGATACAAAATTATCCTTGTTTGTGAAGTAAATTTTATAACTGATCATCATAGTTGTGTATCTCATAGCTGGATTTTTAATTGGATTCACTGCTAGAGCTCTTTTTTCATATATAACACCTATTTTCTCCATAACCACTTCATTCTTTATAGATTTTAGCATAGGAACTGGACTAGTGGAGCAAAGACCAATGACTGCTCTAATTACTTCTTTAGTTATCATGTTGGGCATATCAATCCAAATTTTTTTTCCATGGATTCTACTTAAAGCCATCCTAACCCATTTGTCATCAAAACAAAAAATAAGGAACCCTTTCCATACATCCAGTTTCTTCATAACTAGGTTTTGAAATTTTGGCTTTAGGGAAAATTCTTCTCCAGTAAGCTCATTAATCGACAAATCTCCTAACTTAGAATGATATAACTCTTCTATCCTTACATGAATTTAAATCCTAATATCCTCAATTGGTAAAACCCCATGAGGAATGTGTGAAAATGTGTCGAATGGGTCATCTTCTATGGATTTCATGAGATACCTCTTAAATTTTGGTTGTGGTATTTTTGTTACTTCTATAACCCTCAATGTAGCTATTACAAAATAGATTCAAACTACCTTTCCAACAAAGTTCTTTAAAAACTAGGGTAAATAGATTCGTAAATACCTTTTTCTTCACTTTCCAAACTAGGGTTTTGATGCACTAAAACTTAAATCACCTTTGAACACTTGGAACTCTTTCTTCGCTACTCTACTCTAATTATTTTTTGAAATGAATTTTCCTTAGTGAAATCACTTATAATCTGTTGATTTGACCTAATTTTGCATTGAGTTCTTCAAACCATAAAGTTGGCAACCCTTTATCTGTATGCATAGTTAACTTATGAACCTTTGTAAAATTTTGCATCATCATATTTTCTTTTGTAGTCTTCACCAATAGATCAAGGATGTTGATCTACATCACATATCTTTGTGTTGAGGTATCATCACCTCTTCTTTGGTGGAGGAAAAAATATATCCATTAAAGCTCCCCCTAAGCCATAGATTTTAGCTTAATTTCTAGAGGAAACATCTGCACTAGAGGATGGTACAAATTCTTGTCTTTTGTCCCTTCCTTATTTCTCCAAATATTTTCCATTTCCTTCTTTGTTTCTATTGGATCCACCTTTTTAATTGGTTCATTCCTTTTTACTAGATTATCCTTCCTTGTATTTTTTCTTCTACAAAACTTGGAAATGTGTCTAGGTCTACTACAATTGTAGCATACAACATTCTTCTAAGTAGTATTCCTTCCATTCATTCTAGATCTGCATTGATTATCTTTGTGTCCAAATCTATAGTATGTATAACAGTAAGCTTTGAAAGATTGAATCATTCTACCATTGTTATAGCTATTCATCTTTTTAATTTTACATTCACTTTCTCTTTGACCAAATCTTTTGCATCTAGAAAAGGATAGAGCATTCTGATTCATTTTGCTTCTACATTCCATTTCTATATGTTTAAATTTATTGCAAGATTAACATAAACCATTGAAAGATGGGTACCTTTGTGAATTTGGTTGTCTAACCAAAGGTCTTCTAGCATCTTTCCTTTGATTCTGGATCTACCCATTTTTCTTCTTATCTTCAAATATTCCTTTCAATATTCGTTGTTTGATCTAACTTTAAGGTTTCTCCTATTTCAAATCCCAAACCTTCTTTATCTTTAGAGCCTTTATGATTTGCAATCATTTCATCAAGCTTTGTATCACTCATATTGAATTTTTCTTCATGACTTATTTCCTTTTCCAAATATGATCTTAAATTTAACACTTCTTATTTAAGCCTTATACATTCTCTGATTTTGTTTTCACCATTGCATTCAAGAATTCTTCAACTATTTTCTTTTATTGAACTTGCACTTTCAGCCAGTGATGGATTAATTTTATTTCTTCAATTACTCATTGACTTCCTTATGATGTTCTCTAAACTTCTTGATTTTATCTCTCAATTTTTTGATGCATTCATTTGCTTCTTTGATGTTTTCTTTTAGATATCTTTTTTCATCTTCGATATTTTCAAGATTTTCAAGGGAAACTTTGATTTCTCCATCTTTTTCATGCATGCAATCTTCTTTTATAAATCCAATAGTAGGAATCTCTTCTAGAGGAGTAGGAAATTTTCTATCAACCATGTGTTCAACCTACAAGATCTTCCAAAAGAGATTAAGCTCCTTCCAAGAAAACAAGCTTTGATACCAATTGTTGAACACCCAGAATAATGAGAAGGGGGTGAATCAATATTCTCTTAAACATCTAAGAATTAAACATCTAAGTACCAAAGTATAATCAACTACAATAAGGAAAGAAAGCATGAAACATTAACAACACCACTTAACACATGAACACCAATATTTTTATGTGGAAAACCAAAATTGGAAAAACCATGGTGAGAATTAGCTCACAATATATTATAACTAGTCATAGTATATTTATAGAAGTGCTCACTACAGGTGGACTCACTGTCCAAGTGGACTCAATGTCCATAGAGAAAAGATAGAAGAGATATGGTGGCTCATAACATATTTTTAACTATTACAATTTCATCTTACATATGCATGAATTGTAGTTCCATTGAAGCTCAATAAAAATCCTTATCTGATTTAGATTCAACACTCTACCTTGCTCTTCATTCGCACAACTTTAATTTTCAACTCAACATTCACAACTTAACTTTGCATAGCTCTAATAAAATTCACATGTAGAAAATTTGCAACATACATCATATATTCATTCCTTACTTCAAAACACTAAAAAATATCTAACATATATATCTGCATCAAACATAGCATCAATTAGGTCAACCTAATTAGATGCAACACCCAAAATATAACGTGTCAACCCCAAAAATTTCATACATACAATGAGCCACAATTCAAAACTCAAACAACTTGAAATAGGTCAGAATGGACCTATAATTGATCCCACATAAGACCGCAATACTTACTTAACCTTCACACAACATCAAACATGTTAGGTTGACATAAGACCTAATAGCAAAAACCTTCAACTATGTATCCATATCTCGAAATGTGGACCTCAAAACTTGATGCCAAATGGAATTCATACTCTACTACCATTTGGAAACTTATCCTTGAAATTGAAAAGCTAACAACTCATTCACAAAGACGTGCGTTATCCCCCACACAATTACATTATATAGAAAATCACTATAATTTACCAGGCCAAACTCTGTTACTCATAACTTTCACACCATTTACCAAAACATGATGAAATATTGGAATCAGATACATCTAACATCGACTAAAATTATGTTAGAATTGTAAAATGAAACCTTCATTTGTGGACTGGTGTGGACCCAACAATTTGTGCACTATTATATTGAATCAACAGTATTGACACTTAGTAAATTTCCAACACAACTATTTTTATTAGATCAAACCTCTATGCAAAAATTTCTTCTTCAAAACCTCAAAAACCTATTAGAACTAATCAAAATGGTCTGCAACTAAAATATTCAAATAAGTCACAATGTTAACATCAATGATAGCATTGCAACACATCATTATGTACCTTCCATGCTCATATTTCCAAACAACATCATCAATGAAAATCTCTCCAAAATTCTAACACATATGAGTTTATAACTTTTTAAAAGATAATTCCTAAGATAAGGGTAGCTAGCACTCTTATCTAGGTATTTTTTACTTTAAAAATTTAGGATTTTGGGGAATTTAATGATTTTTCTTAATCTTCCCCTAAAATGAACATATTATGAACATAATTAATTATACATGCAAAATAGAGTGTCAAATCTAGTGTGACATTTATAGGAATAAGACTATAGAAAATTATTTAAATTTTATAAATTTTTAGGACAACAATGTGTAACTAAGACTAGAATGTGTATCTAGAATGGTGGTGTATAAGGAAGATAACATGTCATGTTGACATCCATAATAGAGTTATTAGCTAGTTTTCCTAGTACATATTGAATATATCTCATGTTGTGAGTCAATTTTTTTATTAGATTGATTGTTAAATTCTAACAATTTGCATTTTCCATGACTTAGCTCTTTTCTCCTTTCCTCTAACATAGTTTAAGCAAGGGAATTTTATTCTAGGTATGATTTTGTTTATCCTTCTAATAGTGTAGTAGAAGATTAAATCTTATAAATAAAAATATAAAAATATTTTATTTTTATTAATCTTGTCTAGATAGTATAATGCGAATTATTTATAAAACCCTAAAGTATTAAGATCAACAAAATAAATTTTCCCTCTTTACACTTTCCTTATGCCTTACATTGGTCATAAATAAAAGAGAATAATTTGAAAAATAAATGCAACCATGTCATAATGATCTTAAACTCTTACATGTGGTGGTTAGGCCTAAATGACATAGCCATGTATGGATTTTAAAATGAAATTGACCTCTCCAAGGTGCTTGTAGCTTACAAACTTGCAACCACGACCCCAAAAAACATGAAATTTGTACTCATGCCTTTGGTATCTAAAATAAAATAAAAAATTTGGGTATGTGCATGGAAATATAGAACCAAAAGGTGGTAAAAATGACCATACTTTTTTGAAATCAATAAAAATTGATCTTGGATGCAAAATTGAAAAATAGCCACATTTAAATTTTGAAGATGTGACAAGAATAAGATTCATGATGCTCAAAATTTAATTTTTAAACTACTAATTTATTTTTTAAATAGTAGAGATTAAGAGGTTCAAATAAGAGGAGAACACAAAGTGCTCCTATTTTTTTCAGAAAAAACACAACATATCATCTAATGTGCTCTCCTTAAAATACTTACTTTTTAGATATTTCATAATTATTTCAATAAAAAAATAGGCTAACATCACGTAGATTATATTTTTTTTGTAATGAAGATATGATTTATTACTAATTATCAAAGTGGACACATTGTAAAAAATGAGAATTTAAGCACAATCACCTTTTTTTAAAACTAATGAAAAACTAATTTTAAAAAAATGTATATTGCATTGAGTCTAAAATGTAAAAATATAATTTGTTTCAAATTTTGATGAATGGATAAAAAATGACACTAAAAATACTATACAAGGAATTTTGGCAAACAAAAAAGACACTAATGGGGCAATGAAGGGGAATCTCAGGCCTGCAGGATGTGGGTGGATGTCAATAAATGATGTTGGCAGACTCCTTGGTGTAGTGGCACTCCCATTGGGAACTCAGACCAATCATTGTGTGGAGGTGGAGGCTGCGTTCATAAGTGTTAGATTTTCAATTAGTAAGGGCTACTCCAAATTATGGGTTGAAGGCGACTCTTTTAACATAATAAATTATCTGTGTGGCACTCATCCTCTAAGTTGGAATGTTGATCAACTCATTAAGGATACTATAATCATGTTACAATCTTGTGAGGAGACTCGTGTCTCTCATGTTTACTAAGAAGGAAATTCATTGGTAGATTTTTTTTCCAATGAGGCTATCAGTTTAAATGATTTCCATTCATGGGAGGAGGGATCGATCCTTCCTAAGAAATCTAGGAGTTTATTAAGGAATGATAGCATGGGTTGAGTTGATGTGGAATTCATGGTCTAGTACCTTCCTCCGTTTTGCATGCTTTGTGGGTGTTTTTTTGCTCTCTGGTCTTCAACTGAGTGTTCTTCGTAAGGGTTTGGTGATTCTTATGGTGTTATCCATGGATAGTGACATGAGTAGAATTGATCTAAATTCTTGTGGGGACATTCAGAGAAAGAAGAAACTCTAGAATATTCTGTGCCATGGCAATTTTACTCCATTCTTGGAGAAGTTGGACGGGCATGACCCCAATGCCTTGGCACAGTTTGTATCTTTCTAGCATAATTGCAAGCTCAAAGTTAAAGGTCTGGAAATGGAGGTAAATGAGGAATTGATTGCTACTATTACTGGGATGCCGATAGTTGGCCATAAGTTATTCAAGGATAAAAAGAGTAATGAGGAGGTGATGGCCTAGTTTTTTCTAGATGAAGAGTGAAATAAATTAGTTAAATTGCAAAGTTGGGGCTATGAGAGAAAATCCCTCAAGAAAATTTGGGTGAGCATTTCTGAGGTGCTTATGTGTTATGTGACTCTAGAGGGGAGGTTTATGGCTATTCTTGGTCACCATTTTACTATCCTCAACCATTTTAGACATGGTTTGTTCATTTTATTTTCTTTCTTTCTATTATCATCTTTGGAGGTCTCTATATACACTCATATGAAGAATAGGAGGGGCCCCGTCCTCCATGAAGGGCTTATTTTATTGACTATGGAGCATGTTAAATCTCTTATCCCTGCTCTTTTCATCAAGGGAAAGGAGAAGAATTTAAGTGATGTGTCATTGGGCTCAGAGTCCACTTTGGATGAGGAGGAGGAATGGAATGAAAAGGAGGAGGATATATCTTCGGCGATTGTGGCTACTAGAGGAAGGTGGGTGGTTCTAAGAGTAACAAGGCAGCTAAGTGGCTTTCCCTTTCTAAGAGTGAAGACACAGAAGTGGGCTTAGATGATTCCTCTCCAAAAATTGTGGAGGTGGCTATTGGTAAGGATGTTGTACTAGTGGCCTTGAGGTGGGGACATGGGATATTGCTTTGGGTTTGGTGGACAAGCTGTGTAGGCTATCGAAGCATATTGCTAACCTAAAGAACAAGGCCTCGAATGTTCCAACTAAGGACCTCAATGTGTTTGGTGATGGAAAGGATTCTAGTGATAAGACAGTGGCCATTGAGGATTACCCAATGCAGGATATGCCCAAGATGGAGTAGGACAAGGAGTTAGGGGGTTTGGATGAGGAGGATACGGAGAAGAAAAAAGCTAAACAAGAGCCTTTGAAGGTAAATCCTCTTTCATAGGATTTTTCTTACCTTGATGATGATGCTACCTCCATGTATGATTTGCTGGATATGGCTAGGGCTGGGGCCATTGGTACTTTTAAATTATCTAAGTGGACTCTACATGAGTTCAATAAGATTAATATTAAAATTATAGGTTTGAAGGAGAATAAAGAATGTTCTAAATGGTTCAGTTCCATACATTCTTATTGATAGAATGGTGGACCTTGAAGGTTCCTATCATGACTTAAAATATCTTTGTGATGAAATGTTGGCTACTCTAGAAGCCAAGGTTTTGGGTACGAATGCTAATATCAAAAAACTAATGCAGGCGTGTCCTATCTCTGTGAAGAATAGTGCAAACTCCTTGGAAGTCCTTTTCAAAAATATTGGTGAGCTTAGGGAGGATCAGGTTTATTTCTCTGAGCTTATGGAGAAAGAGCACGTGGCTAAGGGAAAAGGTAAAAAAGTTGCTAAAGATGATGACAAAGGACCTGTTGTTAGAGGGTCGGCTGATTGGAAGAGATCCTTTGATGCTGAGAAGAAGGAGATGTTGGATATGGTTGAAAGACATAGGAACTAGCAGATTGAGGTTGCCAATACCCTGAGTAGCTTGAACTAGCACCTGGTCTTCTTCTTTGTTGCTTTCTATTTCCTACTGAGTGTAGGTTTCTTTTCGGTTGTTTTGTTTTTTTGTGGCTGCTGGGTATTATTGGTAGTTAATTGTTATATTTTAGTCTAGCACCCGTTCTACTTTTTTTGCCTATTGGGTTGTTGTTGGTGGCCTTTTGAAAATCCTTCTAGCAACATTTTGTGTCTTTTGTTGTAAAGGGTTTCGAGTCCCTTCAAAACCTGTTTTTCCCTTATAATCAAAACAAAAAAGACACTAGTAAACAAATTGAAGAACAAATCCTTAATGTATTCAAAATGTAAAAAGAATTGCATGCTTATAAATATAAGAGGGAGATTGGTATTATTGTGGCATTTCTAATATCAACATAAAAAAAGTGCAAACTTGATGTAGAATACACGACATTTAATATTTATTTATTATATTTTCTAAAATGCATCTTTGGGCATCAACATGCAAGTCTAATACTTTGAGTTGGATACTTAAGCAAAATCCAATCCTAAGGGTTTGTAGTTTCCAAAGAAAGTTATAATGTGTGTTAGCAAGAAATCTGAGGGATACAAACTAAGATTCTATACCCAAATGATCTCTACTAGTTGTATTCTTTAACCCTGGAGTTGGTCCTATTGAGGTAACACAAGAAAGTATTCCAAATCCAAGATTAGTTGTAAATAAAAATAAATTAACATACACATAGGATAGATTATAATTCAGAGTTCTTTATATTTATTATATCAATAATTATCCTTCATTACATTCCTTATATCTCTATTATAGTCAATACTCTTTATCCTTTTCTATTCTATCATACATCACTCTATCCTACTATATATTACTATTGAATAGATCTTTCTATCTACTTATATTTACAATACCTGGGACATGACCCTTAGGTAGTATCCTTAGAATACATTTTATCTTCCTAAGCTTGTGTTCTGAAATATTCTTTCCAATTAGATATTACATATCTCTGAACTGGTGTTTTTACACTATTTTCTGGCTATCATTATTCCCTCTTCAAAAACATTAACTTGTCCTCAAGTCAACTTTTATTTGCTAGAAGAATGTTTGGATATGTAGCTTGGAGTGTAGGATGGTTATCCTCCTATTATTTATTTTCCAACTACAGCTGATTGATGTGAGTAAGAAGTTGGACTAGTTTTTTTTATGCTTCCAAAAAAGTGATGGGGATTTGAATTCTTTTAGAAAATTACCAAGCCACATGATGGATAATACTAGAAAGATGGGTCAACCATAGCTTGAAAATTTCTCTAAGCTAATGAAACCACCACCAGATCTTATCCCTTTGATCTTGTAGTTGATGATACTAATCATGGAGTCCTTCAATATTCACTTGGATACTCCCATCTATGTCTTTAGTGGCATCATAGAGTTGTGAATTGTGTAAAATATGGGTCTCCAAGGTGTCTATTCAAGCTTTGGTAGAAGCTACAATGGTAGACCACTATAAGAAATAATGGAACATCTGGTTGATTTCCTTGGTTGTTCCTTTGATTATGTTGAGATGTTGGAATTTGTTTATACCTCCTATTTGATCTTATCCTTTTGCAAGTTGGTGTCTTGTAATAGTTCAGCTATAAAAAATTTTAGTTATTCTAGAGGTGTTTGAGTAGAGTCTCCCTTCAATTGAATAAATTTTAGATAAATTTCCTTGATCATCTCCTCTATATGTTCAACATTTTCTTCATGTTGTTTTAGGATTTCATCCTATTTTGTCTAATGAAATATTCCCCTAATTAAAACTTTTGTAAAGGTGATATGTTCCTTATATTCACCTATGTTCCCACCACTAGTAGATGAAGAAATTGGGAAGATGATATTGTTTGTATGTATTATTGCTTCACCAAGAAATCCTTTATGGGTTGCATCAGAGAAGGTTCTAAATATGAGGGTGAATCCATCTAGAGAAGAGGATTTTGTATTGAAGAAGTATAATATTTTGCTTCTTCCTCACACATTTATATATATGATTTTGTAGTAGCCTATGCGATTTTCCCTTGTACCTTCTATGTAATCTCCATTTTTCCTAACATGAGCTCTTTTAAATGTTCCTTAGATAGTAGTTATTTTTCCTATAACTCATTTATCTTTTACTTATTCAGATCTATGAGTGAAGGTGCAACCATATGGATAGCCAATTCACGTAATTTCTCTTCTTCTCCAACTATTTTTCTATCTAGAGTTTGAGTGTGGAAGTGATTTGATCTAGTAACCTACTCATAAAATATTCCAAGGTAATTTTGTTAGGGTTAGAGATGGAAGATCTAACAATTAAATGTAGATTTAATAAACAAAAACAGAGAAACTAAAACATTTACAGAATAAATCATAACACAGAATTTAACGTGGTTCACCCAATTTGGGCTACATCCACCAAACCGCAGCCATCCAATACTTTTATTATCCAGTGAAAAACCCTATTACAATCTTGCGAATAATCGCGTTTTTCATCATACAGTAATACCCATCCTAACCCCTTTTTACCAAGCTTAGAAGCTTCCGTGATTTCGGTTCTACAAAATCGATTTTTCCTTTTTTCATTGATTTTTCCTTTTCTGATCACGAAAAGTAGGGAATAGGGCTTATTTGGCCGCCGCCTCGGAATCCCTCACCGGGGTCTACCGGCCTGCACTCTACGCAGGATCTGGGGCTAGGGTGTACAAGATGCTACCATGGCTATACAAGATAGCATGATCGGGCCGCCACATACCAACAATTTCCCACTGAGACTCCATCGTGCTCCACACCACCACAATCTCCCACTTGAGACTCCATCCTCGACGACATCGCTGCTAATTATAGCTCTAATCGAAATAAGTACCTTGGACCTCGCCGCTTCGGGAGTATACTTGAATTCAACCTTGAAGACCACAATCAAGTCAAGAGGGAGCTTCAGTTTTCCCTTGTCAACACCTTTCAGAACATATTCACGGATTGACATCTCGTGGTGTATCTTGTCCGCCTTGATCTATCCATCCTCCAACACCGCATCAATGAAATGATATCTCAACTGTATGTGTTTTGTTTTTGAATGCAAAGTGGAATTTTTGCAAGCTGGTTAGCACTGGCCGCTCAGAACAAGTATTTTCAGCCCTGCTGTTTTCCCAACTCCTCCATGAACAATTGCAGCCATATCATCTCCTTTGTTGCCTCTGTTGCAGCAACATACCCTGCCTCTGTGGTGGATAAAGCAACCACCTTTTGCAATCGAGAAATCCAACTCACTGCTGTCCCACCAACTGTGAATACATAACCTGTGGTACTCCATCTGGTATCTATATCCCCTGCCAAATCTGAGTCAACATAGCCTTTTAAATCAGTATTAGAGCCCCCAAAACATAAACAATTATTGAATGTACCTCTCAAATACCTGAGAATCCATTTTACTGCATTCCAATGCTCAACTCCGGGATGACTCAAATACCTGCTAACAACTCCTACAGCATGTGCAATATCTGGTCTAGTGCATACCATGGCATACATTAAACTACCTACAGCTGAAGCATATGGTACCTTGGACATTTTTGCTTCCTCCTCTTGTGTCTTTGGACACATATCCTTAGTCAATTTGATATGACTAGGCAAAGGTGTGCTGACAGCTTTTGCATTCTCCATATGAAATCTCTGCAACACCTTTTCAACATAATTAGCCTGAGATAAAAACAATTTCCTGTTTTTCCTATCTCTATAAATTTTCATACCAAGGATTTGTTTTGCTGCCCCCAAATCCTTCATAGCAAAATACTTTGCTAACTGTTGTTTCAACTCTCTTATGTGGTCCATGTTAGACCCAGCTACAAGCATATCATCAACATATAAACACAAAATAATGTAGCTATCATTACCCAACCTCTTAAAATAAACACAATGGTCAGAATTACACCTGCTGTAGCCTAGCTCAGCCATAAAACTGTCAAATTTCAAATACCATTGCCGAGGTGCTTGCTTCAAGCCATATAAACTTTTATTCAATTTGCACACTAGTTTCTCCTTACCTTGACCTCAAATCCTTGTGGCTGTTCCATATATATTTCCTCTTCCAAATCACCATGGAGAAAGGTTGTTTTAACATCAAGTCGCTCTAGATGCAAATCTTCAGCAGCCACAATACTTAAAACAATACGAATAGAAGTCATTTTAACAACAGGAGAAAAAATCTCATCAAAATCAATACCCTTTTTCTGTGCAAATCCCTTTACAACTAATCTGGCTTTAAATCTTTTCTTACCTCTATCCTCCTCTTTCAGCCTGTAAATCCATTTGTTTGGTAAGGCCTTTTTACCTGCAGGCAACTTGCATAAATTCCAGGTCTGATTTTCCAGCAAGGAGTCCATTTCTTCTTTCATTCCATGCTCCCACTGAACCTTGGTATCCACCTGCATAGCTTCATCATAATATTCTGGTTCACCAGCATCAGTTAACAGAATAGTATACAAAGAGGGAGAGAATCTTTCCTCGAGGTCTACTTAACCTTGAAGATCGCCTAATGTGAGTTTGTATTTGTTGCCGTTGTTGTTGTCAAACATGAGGAACCACATCGGAACATCATTGTTTGGGAGTATCATCCAACACTACATTAATCTTTTCCTTTCTTCATGCTGAAGCAAATGATCTTTGTACAACACTTTCTTCATTGAATATGACATCCCCGGGCTTCTCACAATTTTTAATTTTCAAAATCCCAAAGCCTATAACCAAATTCATCAATGCCATATCCAACAAATACACATTTCTTTGATTTTTGCATCAAGCTTGGTTCTATTTTCAGACCCATATGTGCAATGCTTCTACAACCGGTTAAGGTTTTGAGAAAAGAATAACTCACCTTCATCTTTCCATGCTTCCTCCTGAATAATAACCCGCAGGGATTAATAGAAGGACCTTTTGTTGATTAAATAAACATAAAGCAGTTTACAATCTCTTCATTACTTTTTAAAGGCACTTCAAAGATGCACCATAGTCCGTGCACGCTTCCATTATTGTCCTATTCATGCTTCTCACCACTCCATTTTCCCGTGAGTCCTTGGAACCGCTTTCACTTACCTAATACCATTAGAGGAACAATAATCTTCAAAATATTTACTGCAATACTCACCACTATTATCAGATCTGAGACATTTTAACCTTTTTCCTGTCTCATTCTCAACCAAGCTTCTCCATTTTTTAAAAGTTTCAAATACTTCAGATTTCTGCCTAAGGAAATAAATCCATACCTTTCTGGTTGCATCATCAATGAATGTAACATAATATAGAGAGCCACCGAGAGAAGATACCTGAGCTGGTCCCCATACATCCGTATGCACAAGCTCCAATTTCTCATCTTTCTTTTGCTTCCCATCCTTGAGAAAACTTACTCTCTTTTGTTTTCCATACACACAACTTTCACAGAAATTCATATTAACACATTTTAGACCTAGTAAAACATTATTTGAATGAAGTACTTTCATACCTTTGCACTCATATGCCCAAGTCTATTATGCCACAGTGCTAATTCAGAGGCCACAACAACTGTATGATCTTCTACCGCTTAATCGCAGCAACTGCTCTTGAACATTGACCTTTTCTCGTAACAATTAAAGTGGAAGGAACAAAGATGACCGGCATAAAGACATAAGGTGCCTTACTACACCTTTGCTACTACTAAGGCACTTTTAGACCTTCCAGCTTTTATCACTAAAAGTAACAACACAACCTTCATCATCTAGTTGCCCTGCTAAAATTAAATTTTTGCTTAACTTTGGAACATGCCTTACCTCACATAGTAGCCAATGATTCCCATTTTGCAACTTAATCTTGATTCTTTCCTTTCCAACAATCTGACAGGGTTCGTTATCTCCTAAATAAACTAGCCCAAAATCCCCTTGGACATAATCAAGAAAATAACTTCTATGGGGGGTAGCATGAAATGAAGCCCCTGAATCTAACACCCAAGAATCATCAGCATTATCAAGGAAAGAATCAAAGCATCATCATCAGATTTATTACTTACCACATTTGCCTCTTTACTTCCTTTCTTTTTGTCTCCTTTATTTTTCCGAGACTAGCAATCTTTCTTCTCGTGATGACCCTAGCCACTACGCATCAAGAATCCCTCTTGTCTCTAGATTGAGACATTTTTGTCCTTTGATTTTCCTCAGGATTTCTAATGACATTTCCATAATTGTTTCTCTCTCTCTCTCCTTTGTTCTCACTGCCAGATTCAAACACTACTCGATGTGGAGTTCCCACTGCAGCTTTTCCACGGATTACCAAAATACCAACAATATCATCAAACTTTAATGTATTCAAACCAAAAACAGAGTTTCTAACAGCCATTACCAAGCTATTCCAGCTTTCAAGCAAAGAACACAGAATCAAAAGAGCCCTAACTTCTTCAACAAAGTTTACTTTTATAGAAGTTAATTGACTGGTGACCGATAAACTCATTTAAATGATCGTTAGAATCGAATTTTCAATCTTCTACCATTTTCATATTAAATAAACGCCTATAAGAAATACCTTATTCAAGCTTAAGGCTTTTCATATAATTTTTCTAGGGTTTCCATCAACTCTTGAGTTGTCTTTGTTAGAATATTGAACTTGTTTCTGGTTTTCCTCTTCCAATGGCCAATTACATAAATCCTTTTCCATAGAGATAGTCCTCCATTCCGCATCTTCCATAACTCCATAGTTCTCGCCTTCAAGTAAACTTCTCAACTTTCTTACCCTCGCTATCGCTCCCACTCTCAACCGTGAGACTTAATTCAACCGCGAGATCTTTCCTGCATCTATAATCTAAACACAACTCAAGCCCGATAAATTACTTGTTAGGGTTAGAGATGGCGATCTAACAATTAAATGCAGATTTAAATAAACAAAACAGAGAAACTAAAACATTCACAGAATAAATCATAACACAGAATTTAACATGGTTCATCCAATCTGGGCTACATCCACCAAACCGCAGCCATCCAATACTTTTATTATCCAGTGAAAAACCCTATTACAATCTTGCTAATAATCGCGTTTTTCATCATACAGTAATACCCATCCAAACCCCTTTTTACCAAGCTTAGAAGCTTCCGTGATTGTGTTCTACAAAATCGATTTTTCCTTTTTCATTGATTTTTTCCCTTTTCTAAGTGATCAATGTAAAAGTAGGAAGAATTACGGCTGTCACTAACTCACCGGCTCCACTGCCCTGCACTCGGCGCAGGGATTCAGTTAGGGTGTACAGTATACCATGGGCTATACAGTATAAGCATGATCAGTCGCCACATACCAACAATCTCCCACTTGGAGACTGATCAGGCTCCACACCACCACAAATTTGTGATGCTACTATATATTGAATCAATGCTCTCTTTGTGGTCTTCTTGTTGATAGGGGGAATTTTGGAGTATTTCTATAGTGTTTTGGAGAAAATTATGTGCTTGAACAAGGCATTGTATAATTGGTCTTCATCTAACAATGGGACTGATGGGCTTCTTATTCTGAAGGATGTCTCCAATTTCATCTCCTTTTCTTCCTTAGTATCTGATTGAGGTTCTACCTCTCTCCTTTCATGTTGCTTCTTTATTGACTTTTTCTTCTCTACACACATCTCTAAGAGGGCCTCTATTGCTTCTTTATTTTGCAGGAGATTTTTCTAGTGTTCTTTCTAACTTCCTCTTTCTTGACTAGGTGTTGCCTATTTTTATAGAGGATGGAGTCTCATTCTGCAATATTCTAGACCTTCTAGGATTAGATCCAGGTGCTACTTTATGTTCCTCTATATATTTTAGTGTTATTCCTACTTGTTCCTTCCCCTTGTGTTGTTCTTTAGATTTCTCCTTGGCTATAGACTCCATATATTAATTTGTAGTGGATTGTCTTTCTACCTTAGGATCCTATGGGAGACTAAAAAAATGATTGACATAGGATTGCACTTCTACATCTAGAATTTTGTATGGAAATGGAGGAATCCATGAATTTCAAGGTTTTATTGCCTCTATAATGGTGAAATCTTTGTCTACCAAAAAGACAATGGAGTCTAGGTACTTTTGTACCATGTTTTGAGAGACTCTCCATTGGCCCTATATTTGTTTCTAAATTTTTTTGAAGAACCCACCAAACACCTGAATTTGTGTTGGTTTAACTGGAAACCCTTTTACATAATCTTGAATTTGTGTGGCTACCAATTTGGTTGTCTAATAATTTTTTGAAAAAATAAGGGAGCTAGTTCTTAATATAAAATATGAGATAGATGAGAAGAGTACCATACCAGAAATTGTATCATGAGGTATTTGTTTGAGTTTCATTTTCTAGGAGCTTCATTCTGAGTAATTCACATAGATCAAATTCCTTTTCTTGAACCACCATTTGATAGGTGGTGTGGATGGTGACAACAGTGGTGAAACCTTCTCAATTTATATAGTACACTTTATATGATATTACCTTGGTGGAATTTTCCACCCTAAGGTTAGTGATATTGCTAATGTCTAGACTTCTCCCATCAAAAGTTGCACTAATGAGCTTGGTGACTTTAGTGTTCTTGATACCCTTCTTTGGAAAATTTTCCCCTTGTGTTAGCAACTCAATAATAGCCTGGATGGCCTCCCTTGTGATGTGATGGGTTTTTTCAAGGTAAATTTATTCATTGTGGAGCATGTTGAACACCATTTGGATCATTCCTCCTTAATAAAATCCAAGAAATCCTTCTTTACATCCAACACCTTCTCTATTATCCATGCATGCTTAGGTAGATATGGGTTGGTTCCAAGTTGTAGTAGGGTTGTCCTCAACTATTAAAATTTTGAATGCTCAGTCTTTAATAGAGGTGCATGGATTTATTTCCATAGATCTTCTATATAGATAGTATCATTTGACAATCTTGAAGATGTACCCTCTGGATCCACAACCGTCGCCTTGTAGAGGAATTTCTTGTAGTTAGGGTGTGGTTTGGTAGTGATAGTAATGGGAGCAAAGGTGGCCATGATTATAAGTTGATATTTGGGTTAAGGTACACAAGATAGGGTTTGCAGAAGAGCTAAACACAATGGAGTGTGAATTTCATGAGAGCATAATAGAGCTAAGTGAGTGTAAAGGTGGGGTGAGGGTCTTTTATATATCTTTTGGGGTTAGATCATTAATTACTATAGTCATTTCTAGTCATTTCCCACCCTGTTTTGCATGTTGATATTCTATGACTAACTTCTTATGATGCTTAATATTATCTAAGGTATAATATGGTACATTATAATACACTATGATATAATTTTTAAGAGTTTTATGTTTGGATTATGTTGTTTGTACTACTTTTATTATTTATGTGATGGCATGCCTATCTAGTGTCATTCTGGTGTCTTTTTTGGATAGCCACATGTTGTCTTTTCTAGGTTTTGGTGATTATGATAGTTTTTAGCTATAGTTCCTAGTGCACTCATGATTGTGAAGTTTTTTAATATTTTTTTAGATGTGTTTTGGTTTGGTTTTGTATAAAGAGGACTCTCTAAAATTTCTATATATTTCCCTTATTCAATCTTCATAGTACCAACTTCTTCCTTAATTCCCTTTATCTTTGTGACAGTCTAGGGGAATAGGTCCTCGTATTTTTTCAATAATTCAAAATCTGATACCACAACTTATTCTTCCTAGTATTCTCCCATTTTATCCATTTTCAAGCCATCGATAAACTCTCTAGGATGAATATGAACCATGAATACTCAGTAGAATCCATAAAATTTCTCGGATGTTGACTCTAGTTCATTTTGCATCCATGCTATAATCATGACTATTTAATTCTAGTTTTTCTTCATTATTTTTATTTTCTTCTTCCTATTCCCCATTCAAAAATTTGGAGATAGTGTAGATTTTTTGGATGTATTCCCCTTCATTGTCCTGTGTTACTTATTTTATAGAAGTTATGTCATTTAGTTCTATTGGAATATGCACAACTTTGGCAGTATTTGCAAATGAAATCTCCTCATTTGAAGGAGTCTACTATACCATTAGCATTGAAAAACCATATTAATCCAAGTAATTCATGAAAATTATTAAATGACTCCTTCATTTCAACCACTTTAAAATCAACCAACTATTTTGTCCCTATAACTGTAGTGCCTCTCGAGGATTCACCTTTTCATGATGCTTGGTAATGTCGATATTGGTTTGTTTGAATTAAATTTGTTTAATTAGGTTGTTTGATTGTTGTTGAATTAAATAAAATTATTAAGTAAAAGTATTTTATAAAAATAGATATAAAAATATGTTTATTAATGGTTATTAGTGAATTTAAAAGTGCAAATAATATTTAATGAAATAAAATAAATTAAAAGTGGGAGAAAATATGATAATATAAAATAAAATATTATTATTTTGGAATTTTGTAATTATTAGACGGTTAGAATAGTATAAAAGATAGAAAGATCTTCTTTCGTACACATGCGTGGTTTTGAACTAATTGTTGAAATGAAACTTGTTTATGTGAGATTTTTGAGATTTTAGTTGATTTTTTAGATTTCGAAAATAAAGCGACCTCCTTTTTATATATAATGATCTTTTTGGAAGATTTGGGGGGGGGCACAAGGGGGGCCCGGGGAGTGGGGGGGAGATTTTTCTGGTTTAGGCTGCCAGATATTGGTCATTGTGAAATGTTTCTTCCCTACGCTTTACATGTAAATTCTATGCATCGTGATTAATATCATTGCCATAGCATATGAAATTGCCTTGTATTGTACTTCATTTGATACATTTTGTATTCGATATTCTGTGTTGCTCTTTGATATCTTACAGATGGTACTCACTGTCTCTTCACTTTGTTAGAATTCGTTTTATGTGTTTTTCATTTGATAGGCGATGGGTATATTTGATGATCAGTTTCGATGTATTCCCTTCAGTTTGCATTTAGACTGTATGCTTTCCGTCTTGCTGTGAATTCGATTTTGAATATATATGATTTCTTTCAAAGGCTTCAGTCTAGGTCTGCATTTGAACATTTGACAAGTATAATGAATTAGAAATAAAGCTCCCTCATTGTTTGGAATTCGATTTAAAATTTCATACTGATCAACTCTAACTCTTATCTCGTGTCAAGTATAAGATTTAGCATTCAATTTTTACAGATGGCAATTGATTTTATTTATAGAAATATGTATATCGCTATCTGTAATTGTATTTTAAATGCACTCATCACTTCGATTTTTGTATTTATAGTTGTATATTAGCAAATATAGGCATTGATAATTGTGTATATATTTATATATACATGTGTTTATAATAGTGTAAATATTAGGGTGACATAGAAAGTATATTACTAATTATGTGAAACTAATTGTTTTGTAGATAATTAAATTGGGAAAATATTCATAAGGAAAAATTGATTTAATTATATAGGTTGTTTGTAATTGTATAATAGACGAGCATGTGTGTTAATAGAAGGGTGTTGTATTCTACTTCACTATATTATATTGAAAGGTAAATTTAAATGTATAGGTGTGATGTATGATTAGAGATTGAATAATGATTGATTAGTATATTTTTAAATTGTATTGTTTATATGTGAAATGGTTAATTTAGAATAAATGAAATGTGGAGTTTTGCATGTTATGGTTGCCTTGTTCATCTGTATGCTTGCATTAAGTAATTTCTTTGAGTTTTGGAAATATGTATTTTGAAGAGGAGTGATTTATTGTATTTAGATAACTATGGAAAATTAGTTGAAATGAATGAAGTTGATAATCTTTTAAAGTGTTGATTTGCCTTGATAGTTGAATTGTAAATTAGGTTAATTGATAACATGGGCAAACGAGAATTATTACGTGAGGTTAGTGGTTAAGTAAGGAATTTTAGAAAATGTGAAAGTAATGTCATCCTTGGATGTATTGCTTGTTGATGCTTATTGATTTTGTTTAAGTTGTTTATTAGACAAATTGTAAGTTTGTTGGGTAATGGATGGTTGGGTATCATGTGAGGAGAAAATTGAGGTCTCCCTTGGATGCCCTGTAAGTTGATTTACTATTGGTATTTGTGGTTGGTTTGGTATTGAGTTGGTTATGTTAGTATTGATTGAGTTTGAAGATACCTTTTTGATGTTGCCACTCATTATTCTTCACCTGTTGCTTTGTAAATTGTGGATTGAAAATAGTTCTTTGAGATCCTGTTACAGTTGCCACTTTGATGGGAAACCAGTGTGTTAGTAATTTGTTAGTCTTCCAAAGGTTGGGGAAAGAGTTTTCTTTATGATTGGATTTTCATGTTGGTTCTTTGTAAAAACTTGATTTTATAATTGATTTATGATTATGTGGGTTTTGGCCTTGCATTATGGAATTGTAATCTTTGAATACTTTGTGCGAGTTGGTGCATGTCTCACTTATGTGATAAGTCATGTGGCTTTTTATGTTTTAAAAGTTGGCTTACCCAATTGGTGGACTATTGAGTCTTTTTGTTGCTAGTAGGGGGAGTGGCTCTCAATGAGGGTTTGGCGCTCAAAGTGGTAGGTCCGAGGTAACTCATGAGAGTTTCTTAAACTAGTGAAAACACTAATAATTAATTAGGGGGTTTGAATAGTTTCTCACATTAATTTAGATAATGCAGCCTCACTCATGGCTCAAGTGCTCATTTATGCTTGGGATGAGTGGGAAGGCCTGTAATGGAAAGATCAACTGCCTTGTATTCTTGGAAGGTATTGGCTCTCTTGGAAGGTATGTTGATCTCGCATAGTTTCTATGGGGGTCCAGAGGCTAGTAGAGGTAGTCCAGGGTAACCTAAGATGGGGGTCCAATACCCTAGGAAGGTTACGCTAGGGTAACCCATAGCAAACTATGTGATGAAACTCCTCCCTTTAGCAACCTTGTATGCTTTGTTGTTTTCCCCTTGTTGTTCATGTACCTCTGGAAGTGGTCATTCTTTATGTTATTGTTGTATTTGTTGTGGAGTATTGTTAGCCTTATCTGCTTGACTATTTTCATGTTGTGGGTCCTTCTTGTCATCTCCTAGCATGGGGGGTGGGCCTTAGGGTCCACATGGTCAGGTGGAATGTGCTATTCACTCCATTGGGTTCCTAGTTAGAGTTCATGATGCATAGAGTTACATTGTTTGTAGTGATTCCATAACTTTACCAGATTTGGAGATAGCATTAATGCTATGTATTTTGTTCATTCTAGTTGTATTACTCTATGTAATTGATGTATCATTTTTGATTATGTTGGGAAACACTATTGTACTATTGTAATATTTGTAACGATGTAAACTCTTATAATAAATGTGATGTGTATATTCTTGGTATTATCATGTGTTCTCATATGGATGTTTATCATTTATGTAATGTTATGGATGTGCATTCATTGGTTATTTATTCTATGTTATGGTTTTAAAATGTATACTTGTGAGTAGATTATCACTGTTATGGGAATTGAGTCATGTTAGGAATGTTCACAAGTAATACAGTCATGTTTCCCTAGAGGACTAGATAGATGGCATGTATGTATAGTTTCATTATTGGAGTTGTATGTAAATTCACATTTCATATTAGTTTTACATTAAAAAAAATTGTGTTGTAAATGTTAGTTGTTGTGTTGTCCTTTCAGGTTTGAGTGGTGGGGCGTTACAGTAACATTCACTTCAACATTCTTCCAATTCCCAAAGTTTTCATTCTCAAACAATCAATAAGGCTTATGTTCATTGGTTTTTAAAAATCTTAGGCCCCCCTAATTTCTCCCATGTAGTGGATGGAATGATATTCAAATCAGTACCCAAATCTATCGTAACATATTTGACTTTGTGATCATTCAGTTGTACATTTATCAAAATTGGACCATTCTTCCAGTTTCAATCCTCTGATAATTGATTGACCTACTTTTGTTTATTCCAATATTTTCCCCATTTTCTTTAGTTTATCCACTAAATCCTTTTTTCTAGCTAGGGATGTGAGGTCTTTGAGAATTTTAACTTCTTCTATAAAGAAACCTACTTCTTCATGTTGTTGCTACATTATGTTTTGTTTGGCCTACTTTGCTACGTTGTCATGTTGTCTTTTATTGGGTTGGAAGTGTTTTGGTTCCTCTTCTTATTCTTCCAAACTATAATATAATTTTTATATTCTTCTTCTACCATTGGCTTCTTTTATTTATATTGGTATCAATACCCTTTTTAGTGAGAACATTTACTTTATTCTTCCTTCTAGTTTTCTTCTTCTTATTGTCTACAACTAGTTTTTATTTGGAGTGTTTTGTAGAATTATTTGAAGTCCACACATCCATTTGATAACAATTTTCTAACTCCTTGTGGTACTTTTTGAATTACTCTACCACCTCTCTTTAACTCATCACTCCAAGAAGGTTGACTATCCTCCCACTTTTGGTAGAATATCTTGGAAAATTTGTATTTAAAATGAAATGTAGAAAAAGGTAAACACCTTATATTTTACCCTAGGGTTTAGGCATTTTTCAAAATGTTTCATTAAATATTTGAGGTAGTGGGTGTTTGATGGATTTGGACAAGATATAGTACTAAATTACAACTTGAAAGGTGAGTCAACCTAACCTTGACCAAATCTAAAATGAGCCTAAGGATGAAATGAAATGATTGTTTTGATGTAAATATAGTAGATCTGAGATATCACAAATAAATTTGGACTCAAGAAATGACTTGAGTAGGACACTATGCACCTGTGGTATAAATTTGAGCCAAATTTCCAAGGATGTTTCCTGCAAGGGTGTCACTATCCTTGTTGACCAAATTCACATATGTTTTTGCAGTCCTTTAATGACATATTAAAGGGTATGTGCCAGATCATGGTGGGCTAAAAAGTTGCAATGAGGGAAACAACACATCTTTCATCGACTAAAAAATGCGAAAATACCATGTCGACTTTTTTTAGGCCCGAGTGTCAGTATACACCACCATAGCAAAAACCAAACCTAGTTTTACAAATCGGATATCCAATTCAAATTGGATATATGATTTGGATTGGATATCCAATTTGTAAAAAGCATATATATAAAAAGTTTGTCGCTGTTTTAAAGTTATTTCATAGTCAACAACCCGTGGGTGCACAATGAATTGATTCTTAGCGTAACGGATATCCGATTTGGCCAAAATCCGATTTGAAAAGGTAAGTTTTTTAATTTTTATTTGATTTGATTCAATTTTGAATTAGATTTGAATAATTTCAAATAGTTTTTGTGGATTTTTTTAAAAATAGGGTATTTGATTGAATTTTTATGAAAAATTTGAGTTTAGAATGGATTTTGATAAAAAAAATGAATGTTTTTTGTGAATTTTTTTTCAAAATAGTTTTGATTGATTGATTTTTTTATGAAAAATTTGAGTTTAGAATGGATTTTGATAAAAAAAAATGAATGTTTTTTGTGAATTTTTTTTCAAAATAGGGTTTTTGATTGAATTTTTATGAAAAAATTGAATTTAGAATGAATTTTGATAAAAAAATGAATGTTTTTTGTGGATTTTTTTCAAAATAGGGTTTTTGATTGAATTTTTATGAAACAATTGAGTTTAGAATGGATTTTGATAAAAAAATGAATATTTTTTATGGATTTTGATTTAAAAATAGTGTTCCTTATGTATTTGTATTAAAAATTAGAGAATTTTATAGATTTTTGTTAAAAAGTAGGGTTTTTTTTGGATTTTTTTTAAAACTAGGGTATTTTTATAATATTTTCATTTATATTGTCTAATTTTAATTAGATTAATTATTTTTTAAGTTTAATCAGGCATTATGGTTGTTGAGAATGAGAATGCACAAATTTCACTAGTTGAGAATGAAAATTCACTAGTTGAGAATCAAAATGTAGAAATGCCAAATGCTCCACCACCTCCGCAACCATCAATTGAAGACTTAATTCATGAAAAATTGGAGCAATTGAGGGGCATTTGTGATGTTTATAAGAAAATCCCTCGATTATCCCATATGTCAACCACATTGATAGGAATAATTACAAATGTAGAAACCCTCTCCAACCAACATAATTCCTTTCATTCATGGCGAGAAACCATGAGGGAATATTATGCATGTGGATTGTCTTATGATGACGTGAAAGATATCCAAATAACAAAAGCCCAAATAGCCTCTTTATTTATTAACCCCAGCACTGGTTTTCTAGTTAATGTTAACAAACCAAAACTTTCTATAAAATGGTGCACACATAGGGGCATAGTAGATAACTTTTGGGATCGTTGGCATATGGTTTTTGATAAACCACCCAACAATAATCTTGATGTACCTTTTTACTTAATTAAAAAATTATATGTTGAGTTTTTGTTAGGGCATCATGTCAATTACTTTGACATTAAACCCTTCCAGGGCATTGGTGGAGGTATGCCCTAGGATAGGCCAAGGGTAGCTAGAGTAGTCAAGCGCCCACATGTTCCCCATCATCCCCTTCCTCCGCCACCTCTAGTACAACATCTAGATATTATGGAGGATGCAACCACACAAACTATCCAAGACATTCACTCTTTGAGTGGTCTTTTGGTCTCCTATGCTTCTTCAGTAGCTTAGCCACAGTCTTGTGATCTTGATGATGGACCCAGTGTTGTTGCATCATCCTCCTCAGGTCCACATATTTGTGTGCCACATATTTGCAATATGTTCCAACAAATATGCTTGGGTCCTATTGTATAGCCCCCTGAGTAGCCATTAGACACTTCTAATTATGACATCTAGGATGTGGAGATTATAGAAGATCACACGCAGGGGAGTGGAGCACACCCTACAGAGTCCTCTCCTACTAGAGAGGTGGACATTGGAGTAGTTACACAGGTAAAATTTAAGGTGTAAATTCATAACTTGCATTTTTTTAAAAATGAATATTAATAAGAGATAGTATCAAGTACTAATATTTATTTACATGGTCTATTTAACAGTTAATGTCTGAGGAGGAGCTCACACGAGTGACTAATAGCACCCTTAGGGCCATTTCATTTGGCCTCAAGATGCACACAGTGTGTATTTTCGCACTCACTCATTTACATTGTTTTACTATATACTTGCTTGTCATTTGAATTGTCATTAATGAAATTATATATTAGCTTATATGTTTATCTTATTCTCTGCTTTTAGGAAACACCTAGTGCGACTATGGAGGCACAATGTTAGATAAGGGAAAGGTAATTGAACTCAAATTTGATTGAATTAAGATTTATAAGATCTTTTATTGATTATGCATACATTGACATAGATTCGTAGTTTCATATGTACTTGTCATTTTTATGTATAGGCGGTTGTGAGCTATACATCATTGTTGATAAGTTCCACAACACCTGAAGGAGGAGGTGTTGAAACACCTCAAGGAGGAGGTGTTGAAACACCTCAAGGGGATACAGAAAAAGATCACCTAAAGAGGTATGTGTTTATTTTATTTTGTGCTTGGTAAATATGTTCTTATTGTATACACCTAAAAATGGTCACATCACATTGTCTAGTAATTAATTAAATATTTTTAATATTTAATTAAATCTTTGAATTCCATCTATGTATAAATAAATTTAAATAATTTATTTATATTGCTTATTATTTCATTTCGATTAAATGAATAAGTTTATTTAATCATCTTTTCATATTCATTTCTTAATTAATTAAATAAATATTATGGTTTATTTATATTAATTATCATATAAATCTTAGTTTGAATATTTTATTCAAATAAAGATTAAAATATTCTTCTTTTCTTCTAAATATCATTTATAATTAAATATTTCAAATATTTAATTAATTCCTCTAATTCAATTCTAATATTCATTCATAATTAAATATTCCAAAATATTTAATTAATTCTTCTAATATTTCATATTCTTCTAAAGTCACATTATGATTAAATATTCTAAAATATTTAATTAAATCTTCCATAGTTTAAAAATCAAAAATCAAAATTCAATAAATGAAATTAAATAAATTTATTTATTTAATTAATTTTGGGATTTATCTTCAACACCCGTGAAACAAACTGCCCAAACAGAAAATTTAATTTTCCCTGTTTCTGTGTAGGCTTGTTCCTGTGGGTTGAAGATAGGAATCCATCCTTCTCTCCAACCTCTCAACCTCTTCCATCTTCTTCTCAACCTCTCCATCTCTCACCTTTCAATCCTACCAGACAATCTCACAGCCATAGATTCTTGCCAGCTGGGATTGTGCCTGCAAAAATCTATAAATATGACTGCCGGGAACTCCAAAAGATATAGAAGTTTTAAGCAGAAAAATTATAGTCAAATTGCAAGCATTCATAGCATTCATAGTATTCATAGAATTCATAGTATTTTCATAGCATAGCAATAGCAGTATAGAATCATGACATCTTCCATTCACAGCCCCTGTGCATAATCCACAACCCCTGTCCATATCCGTTAGTATCAGCAATTTCAATTAGCATACATCATATAGAATTTCCTTTTGCATAACTCGTTCTATAGGTTGCCATTCGGAGAAGCAGAGCTTACACAAAATCTGAGAGCAGCAGCTTCGAATTCCTGGAGATAGAGGAAAATGAAACGGCTCTGAAGAAACTCTGTTTGCTTCATTTGATTTTAATTCATTTAGTTTTCTTTAGTTTAATGTTATATTTTGTGTTTTGTTTTCATTTAGAATACTCATAAAAACATCAACACATTTTTGGCGCCCACCATGGGGCTCTTGCCCCCTTTTTAATCTCTTTTTGCAGGTTTCTTTTGACAGGTTACAGACAAAAACAGCGGAATAGCGCAGGAAACACGTCTTCAAAATTTCAATACCTAGTTTAGCGCATTTAAGGTCTTTTGCAGCGCCCGTGAAGTATTTTGCAGCGCCCATAAGATCTTTTGCAGTGCCCATAAAGACTGTTGCAGCGCCCTTAAAGTCTTTTGCAGCGCTCGTGAAGTATTTTACAATGCCCATGATATGTATTGCAATGCATTTAATTAGTTTTGCAGCGCTATTAATTAGTTTTGCAGTGCCTTTAAAGTCTTTTGCAGCGCCCGTAACTTCTGTTATAGCGCAATTTCTATAAGTTCTAATTTGTAATGTTAAAATAGTTTACCTGATTCTGACGCAACCGCAGACAGTTATTAAATTTTTAAAGATAAAATGAAGCAATCCTAGGGTAGACACCTAACTTAAAATGAAGTAATCCTAGGGTAGGCATTTAAGGTAAAATGAAGCAATCCTAGGATAGAAATTTTACACTTTATTTTGGTCTAAAAAGAATTTTCTGTTTATGTGAAGCATCATCTTCACTTAGCTTTTTAACCTTTATTTTTGGGCTTAAAATAAACTTTGATTGCTTTGTTTTTGGTGATAGGCCTATGCTCTCCCCTTAACTAGGTGATCAAAATGCCAAACTCACCTATTTCCCTTCATGCAATTTCTTGTTTTATTAGCACCTTTTAGAAGGCCTGCCATAGTGGGAAAAAGTACTCACCCTACAGGAACGACCTAAGTGGGAACAACTAAAGCCAAGTTTTCCAACCCACTATAATCAAATGTGGATGGTTGATGAAAATCCCATTCGACGATAGTGTGCATTGATAACCATCCCCAAAGCCTTTGTTCTAAAGGTAGGGAGGTCTCTCGAGGGAGTCTATCATTTGCCGCACCGAACGGAAACCCTTATTAAGAACCTAGTGTAGAATCTTACCGAGTCAGTTTCCGAACATTATATTAATCACAGTGCAGGGGAGGGAAGAATCTACCCCAAAGATACTCACCATATAACTGCCAAGGATTGTTTGCCGGGAATCCGTTATCCCACTTGTCACTTTCTGATGCCTTTTGGAAAAGGGCAAAAACGAGCCCTTTAGAATTTGACATGGGCTGTGTGAGTGGGGTAAGTGCAAAGTTGAGTCCACTGGCTTGATGGAGGTTTGCCTTAGGCAAAAAATAATTCGGCTTCAAAAGCGGGGATCAGGATTTTTGAAAATTTCCATTTTGGAAAATTTTTCAAAACGGGATCCATTTAAAATTTCAAAATGGAAATTTCCAAAAATGGAAAGTTTTTAAAACGGGATCCCATTTTCAAAAATTTCCGAAAATGGAAACTTCCAATTTTTGAAAAATTTCCATTTTCGGAAAGTTTTCAAAACGGGATCCCGTTTTGAAAACTTTCCATTTTTGGAAATTTTCGTTTTTGGAAGAATTTAAAAACAGGATCCCGTTTCATAGAACCATAAAAAATGGCTTTTCAGAAGCGAATCAGTTTTGAAACAAGTCCGGATACAATTGAAAGCGGGATCCGTTTTAAAAAGCGAGATCCCATTTTTTTAAATTATGAATTTTTTGAGGCGAGGTTTTGGCTTTATTTTTGGTTGGAAATGGCTTGGGGACCCGAACTTAAGCTTTCAGACCCTAGTTTGACACACACCCAACTTGAAGGTCCTGTTAATGTCACAGGAAAATAATGACTTTGGACATATGTTTGAAGACCTATTTTGCATAATTTTTTTACGAAATTGAAACCCATTATAGATGAGACAGTGCAGATTCCAAATATGTAATTTTTTTAATAATTTGATTACTTTTTCTATTTTTCAATTAATTTCTAATGAAACTAGTCCATAAACTTGAATTATCAGGTTTTTTTAGTATTTTAATAACTTTTGATCAACATAAAATTTTGATGAACGGATTGCACGAGAGCAAAATTTAGACAATTCTTTTCAGTTTAAAAAAAAAAATCAAAAAATGATAAGTTTAGGTCATCTTATGCGTGTCGTACACGACGATTTTTCAAAATGACAAATATGCCTAATAAATATTTAATAAAAAAAAAATTCAATAAAAAATTATAAAAAAATATTAAAAGCAAGCTTTAGTGAGTCACAAAACTTTTCCCAAAAGGATTTAGAAAAATATGATAATTTAGGTCAAAATATGGATGTCGTACACATGCATGGTATGGTATAAAAAAGTGACTTTTAAACAGTAGTTTTTAGAAACGCCTATTGAAATTCAATTTTTACAATCTGGGTATTGAAATAAATTACATATTTGGAAACTAGACTCCGAGTACTACATTTTATGATTAGTGACTTTTTTGAAGATTCCATTTCTAAGTGCTTCAAATTTTAAGGTCAAAGTGTCAAATTCTAAAAATTAGGAAAAACGCTTCCACTTTTTGGCCAAAAAGTGGACTCAACTTCTTGCACACACCCTCGACGTAGTTTTAAGATGTGGGCTGTTGATTGCTATGATGACCTACTTGAGAATTAAGAGTGAGTCTGTTTGAAATGCTTATCATGTGTAAAACCCGTTAAAACACTTTTTGAACAACATTTTGATTATACACTTGATGTTTAGCATAGGACTTAAGACAACCATTTTACAAATTGTTTGATGTGTTTTCAATACACTAATTCAGATAAGATCATACAAAACACTTATTATCATATTGATTAATCTCATGTTATGAGATTGGAAATCCACAACGTTTGTAAAGAAATCCATTTTCAAAAGGATTAAGAAGCCAAAGAAACCCCTCAACCACAAGAAACTATTGAAGAAGCAACGATTCTTGTATCAAAGCCGAAAAGTTTTACTCAAATATAGAACATTTCTTCATAGGTATCATGATTGTGTTAGAGGTCTTTCAGATGATTATGCCATAGAACCTTTGTATTCACAAGCTTACTTTCAAAGAAGAGCCCTTTCTCAAAGGCATAACCATAGTCAACGCATACGCTTCTGTTATATTCCCCAACCTACAATCGAATATTCTACTCGTCCAAATCAAATTTTGCAATAGAGAACTTAGAATACATTAGGCATCTATCACAAAATCCATCCTTTTACAAAGCCATGATCAAAACTTCATAAAGTGCAAAATCATTCTTTTCTTGATCTTTTGCTTACATTCCCGCTAACAGGATTTTCATCCTTTCACTTAGGGAACAACACAAGCTAAAGATTAGAAATTTTGTGTAAGTCATAGAATCTTCATTCTATCCTGACTTTCATATATATCACATAGATTGTACTATTTCACTCTTTTGATCAAAAGTGAGTAGAACTTGGAACAAAACCTATGCCTGTCTTCACGAGATCTCAAAAACAAATGGAAAAAGACGAGGGAGAAACCACTACAAGTAAAATGGGTGACCGTAATGAAAAAGAAGAGGAAACATTTAATCTTGATGAGTTAACAGAAGAAAAGCTTCAAAAAGCAGAACAAGATCCTCAATTCCATACTCTTATGGAAAAGATTTTAGAACGAAACAAAGAACGATACTTTCTTTCATTAGCTAATCAAGGAGCTAAGTTACCTCACAGTTTTGACATAGAAGGGATTAAACAAAGTCCTGAAATCCCTCCTAATGACTTTAGTGCTCTTAATCAACAGATAAAAGAATTACAAGGGCAAATAAAAGAAATGCAAGGGGGTACAACAAAGAAATATGTTTTGGAAGACATATCTCCTTATCCATTTGATAGGAGTCTTCAAATGACCCCATTTCCAAAACATTGCAAAATCCCGAAGTATGATAGGTATAATGGAAAAACTAATCCCATTGACCATGTGAGAGATTTCCGAAACATGAGTCTAGAATTCGCCTATGACGATACCTACTTGATGCGATTATTTCCATGAAGTCTAGGTGTACAATCTATGGAGTGGCTTTCAAAAATCACTCCACCTATCAAAACTTTTGAGGAGTTGATAAATTAATTTATATCACAATACTCCTACAACATTCAACACCAGATAACAATGCTTGATCTTTGTAAAGTGAAACAAAAGGTAGGAGAACCCTTCACTACGTTCTTGCAAAGGTGGAGAAGGTTATTTGCACGATATTCCTGTCCTATTCCTGAAAAGGAAAAAATGGATATCTTTATCAATAGCCTTGATCAAGAATTAAGCTATAGGCTTAACCTTCATCGTCCTCATAACTTTGAAAAATTGATTGAAAACGCAATCACCATTGAAGGGGCCTTGGCTAAAAGGGGAGTGATAAAACTTGATAATCCAAGTACATCAAATCAAAACAACAATGATAAAACAAGGTTTTGGAACAGAAACAAAAATGTTGTCAATGATGGTATAGTGGATGCAAATAATTTACGAACAAGACCATCTATTTTCAATCTATCAAGTGCTCCACGAAACAATCAACAAGGAAATACAACTCAACAAGGAAACAACAATCAACAAGGACAAACCTCCAAGCAAGAGAGCACGACCAATCAAAATACCAATCAAAATCATGGTAATTTCAATAATAATCTTGGCAATACCCAAACATCAAATCCGTCTAGACCTTCATTCTTTTCAAATCAACGAAATTTTACCGCTTTGGGTCAATCTCTTGAGTCTGCTCTCAAAGAGCTTCTTGATAATAAGGTTATCACTTTACCTCCGCAAAGAGATTGTGAGCCATGAGTCAAACCACCATCATGGAATGACTCCTATTATTGCAATTATCATCAGTGTAAGGGTCATAGAACGAACAATTGTCAAGCTTTGAAAAATCTAGTACAAGATTTAATTGACAATGGTACCATTACAATTGAGGGACATCATACCAATGAAGATCATCAAGCATTTAAAGATCCTTTACCAAACTATCAAAAGGGGGAAATGTCAGATACAAAAGCCAAAAGCATACATAATGTTGAAGACAATATAATCCATCACATCTACGCTGATGATCAATGAATTAATGTTATCAAAATCAAGGGAAAACAAGAATATCAACAGGTTAATGTAACAACAAGAGGTCAAGAAAAAGTTGTTCTAAAAGGAAGTTCATCTAAAACAACTATTTCTCCTCCAAGTCAGTATAATCTAGTTGATCAATTGAGAAAAACATCAGCTCAAATTTCCATCCTTGAACTTCTCAAAATATCCCCCATACACAAGAATATTTTAGAAGAAGCTCTTGTAAACACAACTGTTGATACTGATCTAGATGTAAATAGATTTCAAGCCATGGTGGGACATTTGTCTTCCCCCACTTGTCTTTCATTTTCCGATAAAGATGATGCTTCCACGACACATCCACATAATTCCTCGCTCTATCTTGAAGTCATGATCCATAAACATCGCATTAGATGTGTCTTAATAGATGGAGGAGCCGGTTTAAACATTTGTACTTTAAAGTTAATAAATGCCTTAGGAATATCAGAAAATGAAATTGATCCACGAAGGAAGATAACTATCAAGGCATATGATGATGAAGAAAGAGCTTCTAAAGGATTAATATTGCTACCTATCAGAGTGGGACCTGTTGTGAAGAATACATTTTGTCAGGTTCTAGATTGAGATCTTTCTTATAACATACTTTTGGGTCATCTGTGGATTCATGATATGCAAGCAGTACCATCAACATATCATCAATGTATCAAGTTTCCATATGATGGACAAGAAATAACTATACAAGCTGATTACAATAGTACCCAAACTTGTTCAAATCTTCGAGTAACTCAAGATGTCTTTGTGCCACACAATAGGGAAGCTCTTGCTATTTCTTCCAATCTACAAGTCCAATTGCAAGAATTGACAAAGAATCTTGATACTAAGCTGAAGTTCAAAGACAAAGGGGTAGGTGAATATTCATTATCCCTCTCTACTTTACCTCCTTCTCTGAGGTCACATGGACAACCAATCTTATCAAATCAAAAGATTGCAACAGCTTCTACATCTCAAGCTTTTGTGCCAATCACAAAGTTTGATGGAAAATTCATTAGAGCTAACACCACTGAAGAAGAAGCTGAAGATAGGGACGTCCTAAATTGGCTATACAAAGATGAAGATGAATCTCTCTTGCACATTAAGTTGCCTAAAGAACAATATGGTAAGGGGTATGCTATCATGCAGAAGATGGGCTATGAAGGAAATGGTCCTATAGGAAAAAGAAGAGAAGGAATTGTAGAACCAATTCAACCTATTTCAAAGCATTCAAGTGATAAAACGGGACTCAGATATGGAAAAGATAAAGAAGAATCTACTTCACAGCAAATACAATTAACTCGTGAGGGAGGATCAGTGTCAGATAGACCTCATGAATCAGTTTTCCAATTGCAGAATAGTTCAGATACTGATTCTAATGAATATGAATGGGACACCATTTATAATGATGAATTTTGGAGAGATAAAAAAATTGATACCATACATAAGTATGCACCTGTTCTTATACAAGGAGAAGGCTCAAGGCCTCCACTTGATTATGTTTTACAAAGCAATCATAACTCAAGTGAGGAAGAATCAGATTCTAACGAGATTGACAATCAATAGGAGAATACCATCATAGACCTTGTCTACCATGAGGATGATAACCATATCATGACTTTGACAATTCAAGACCTTACTCCACCTAATGATCCTATGCCTTTAGTTTATCCAGAACTTATTGATTGGGACATTGACGCACCTATCCATATTCCTACATTCAATAATGACGAGGACATTATAAATTTTCTTTGTTCTTCAAATGGAGAAAACAATTGTTTCATTCAAGAATTCCATACTCGTGATTTTGATAAGGAGGGTGTTAAGTCTCTTAGCTGCAAAATAAATGAAATAAAAGATGGATCTATTGGTGAAAACCAAAAAATGGCAGTGATAGATCAAAACAAGAGAAAAATAAAGAGCGAATCCGACAGTGAAAACCTTTCCGAGGCATTGAAGGATGAGAAACTTGACACTCTTCCCAAGTATTATCATGAAAGATCTTCTATTTTGATCGAACCAACATAATCAATCAACATAAGTACAGTAGAGCAGCCAAAAGTTTTGCAACTTGCAACATCATTAACAGTTGAAGAAGTCCTGAAATTCATGGAATTCTTGAAGGAAAATCAAATTAACTTTGCTTGGTCATATGCTGATATGTCAGGGTTAGATCCTAATCTGATAATGCATCATTTATCTATTCAACTTGGAGCAAAACCTGTGAAGCAAAAGCTCAGAAAAATGCATCCACATGTTGCATTACTAGTCAAAAAAGAATTAAAGAAGCTTTTGGATGTTGGATTCATTTGAACTATTGATTATGCAGAATGGATTTCCAATATTGTACCTGTTTCAAAGCCAGATGGAAGGATCAAAGTTTGTACAGATTTCAGAGATTTAAATAAAGCTTGTCCTAAAGATGACTTTCCCTTACCCAACATAGATATGATTGTTGACTTAACTGTTGGCCATGCAATGTATTCATTAATGGATGGATTTTCAGGATATAACCAGATAAAAATTGCACCAGAGGATCAAGATAAAACAACATTTACATGCCCTTGGGGTACCTATTGCTGGAATGTAATGCCATTTGGGTTAAAGAATGCTGGAGCCACTTATCAAAGAGAAATGACAACTATTTTTCATGATATGATGCATACATTCATGGAAGATTATGTTGATGATTTACTTGCCAAATCTCACACACGGGAAGAACATTTAGAAATATTGTCAAAAATATTTATCAGAATGGAGCAGTTCAATGTTCAATTAAATCCAAAGAAATGTGTCTTCGGCGTTACATCTGGAAAACTCCTAGGATACATTGTTTCAGAAAAGGGTATAGAGGTTGATCCAGAAAAAGTGCAAGCTATAATGGACATGCTTCCACCATGAAATATCAGTCAACTTCGATCATTGCAAGGAAGATTACAATCTATCAGAAGGTTTATAGCTCAACTGGCAAACAAAAGCTTGCCATTCACACATTTATTGCATAAAAATGTCCCATTCAAATGGGATGACAAATGTGAAACAACATTCAATTAGATCAAGCAATATCTTACGCATCCACCAGTTTTAATTTCAGCTATTCCAGGAGAACCACTCATACTCTATATTTCAGCAACAAAAGTATCTTTAGGAGCATTGCTAGCACAAGAAGATTTTACAGGTAAGGAAAGGGCCATATATTATATCAGTAGAACCTTAACAAGTCATGAGTTAAACTACAGTTTCATTGAAAAAGATTTCCTTGCAGTAGTGTTTGCTTCTCAAAAGTGGTGACATTATATGTTGGCTCATACAGTTAAGCTGATAACAAAGATTGATCCATTAAAATACCTATTAAGCAGAGCTACTTTAATAGGAAGACTTGCAAAATGGGTAATGATCTTAAGTGAGTTTGATATTCACTATGTGGATTGAAAAGCTATTAAAGGACAGGTCATTGCAGATCAGTTGGCTGAAGCACCTTTACAAGAAGAAAATCCAATGCACATTGAGTTTCCTAATGTAGATGTCTTCACAGCAACAATTCAAAAATCATGGACATTGTACTTTGATGGATCTTATACACAATATGGCTCGGGGGCAGGAATTCTCTTTGTTACACCTGAAGGACATACCATTTCACGATCATATCGATTGATGTTCCCTTGCACAAATAACATAGCTGAATATGAGGCATTGCTCATAGGATTAAAAATAGCATTGGAATGGCGGATTACAGAACTACAAGTTCACGGTGATTCACAACTTGTCATTAATCAAATTAATGATGATTATCAAACCAAAGATGATAAGTTGCTACCTTACAAGAACATGGTGGATGATTACAAGAAGTATTTCGTGTTAATCAAGTTTTCACAAATATCAAGGATTGATAATAAAGCTGCAGATGCAATGGCTACCATTGCTTCCTTATTACAACTTTCAGAAGATCAAACCAAATATGAATTTTTGGTGGAACAATTATTTTCTCCCGCCTATGATAATCCTGAAACCCAAGTCATATGTCATTTAACCAGTTCTGATTCACCTTTATATGGCAAGACTTATACCTATTTGAAGGATAATATCTTACCTTCGGATTTATCCCGCAACCAAAAATGGAATTTCATTTGCCAATCATCCCGTTATACCTTAATTTCCAATATCCTTTATCGACGTGGTCTTGATGGTACACTCCTTAGATGTCTTGAACGTGGAAAATCTAACAAAGCCTTACAAGAGGTTCATGGTGGTATTTGTGGAACCCATTCGAGTGGTTTGACCTTAGCCAAGAAGCTTGTCAAAATGGGATACTATTGGCCTACCATGGAGAAGTATTCTCTTACTTTTGTCAAGAAGTGTTCTAAATGTCAGGTTCACGGGAATCTTATTCATGCACCTGCACAAGAACTGCAATCTTTCACTCCGACATGGCCTTTTTCTCAGTGGGGACTTGATCTTGTTGGAAAAATTCACCCTTCATCGTCAAATGGGCATAAATTTATCATAACAGCTACGAAGTATTTTACAAAATGGATTGAAGCTGTTCCTCTGACAACAGTGACTGGTAAACAAATATCTTCATTTATCCTGAATTACATTATTTGTAGATATGGAATTCCTAATTCTATAATTACTGATAATGGAAGGCCTTTTAAGAATCAAGATGTGGATGGACTTTGTGAAAGATTTCACATCCAACACAGATTTTCTACACCTTACTATCCACAGGGTAATGGTCAAGCAGAAGCTTCTAATAAAACCATCTTGAAGATATTGAAGAAGATAGTAAATGACGCTGGACGTGACTGGCGTGTTCAACTCAACCCAGCTTTGTGGGCATACAGAACTAGTATTCGCACACCAACAGGAGCTACCCCATATGCCTTGGTCTATGGAGTAGAAGCAATCTTACCACTAGAAGTTGAAATACCTTCACTTAGGGTCTCACTCAAGGGATTGATAAGTGATGAAGATTACAGGGTTTCTCGCCTACAAGAGTTAGAATTGTTAGATGAAAGACGTCAACATACAGCTGATCATTTGAAGGGTTATCAATAGATTATGTCTCGTAGTTACAATCATAGAGTTAAACCATGGACATTTCAAGTGGGTGACTTAGTATTGAGAGAAAATCCATGCAATTAGCAAGACAGAGAAAAGAAAGGGAAATTTGAACCTAATTGGCTTAGTCCATTTGTTGTCATTGCAGCATACGGTTCTGGTGCATATCAGTTATCCACATCAGAGGGGGACCTGTTTGAAGAACCGATCAATAGTATTCATCTGAAGAAGTTCTATGTTTAAAAAGTCCTAAAAAAATCAAAAAAATCATAAAAAGTCCTGAAAAAATCAAAAAAATCATAAAAAGTCCTGAAAAAATCATAAAAATCATAAAAAGTCTTGAAAAAAATAAAAAAAAGTCAGAAAAATCCTGAAAAAGTGCAATAAAGACAAGTAGTGAAAACCTGGCAAACAGGCGCTACTTGTGATCAAAATGGGCTCCTCCATTTATTAGTTTATGTTTTGTTTTCATTTTCGGCATCATCCATCCATATCTATCATCTGTATATATCTTTCATATCCATATCATACAAGGGAATCTTATGTTTCATCATGGCTTGATGAAATTTGTACATATCCATACTCTTTAGGTAGTGTTTACACTGGGGGAAAATGCAGAAACATAGATTGAACAAGAGAGGGGAAATAAGCTTTTTGAACATTGAAAACAGACACAAAAACAGTTTGACAAAACACAACAAACATTGCCATATCAAATCAACCATAACATTTTTATTCAATACCAATGGAAATCGAAACGACATGATCCAAACAACTATCGAAATGAGAACATCAAATGATGATAATCAAAATTGGATGATCTTAATCTAAATAATGTTTGAAATATTTTAAGCAAGATTTAAATGGTTGTTTGATTTGCTATCATATCTCTGGAGTAATTCAATGATGTACTGAACTAGAAAAGCAAGGAAGGAGTATGATTTTTCTTTGTCTGTTGTTTGCGAGGAAATCATTAGTACTATGCAAATTGGTCACGAGACATGCTCTACTACGTATCATGGATGACATTTCAGAATTTGCATGAGAAAAGGATTAACTCTTGTCTGTTTATGCAAGCAATACTTAAGTCATCTTGGTTTAATTATACCAAGATGCTTGTATTAACTTGCTATATCAAAAATCATGAAAGCAATACTCAGGTCATCACTGGTGCTAACATACCCTTTGATGCTTGTATTATCTTTCAACATTTCAAAGCTCTATGATGATACAAAAAGCACAAATAAGCTCTCCAAATGGCAATATTGTATGGATGTCCTGCATGGTTAGTATAGATTGCATTCATGTTAGAATATGCATTTTGCATTCATAAATTTTCCAAAAAGCTGGTAAAGAATCAAATGGTTATATATTTCCAAAAATATGACTGAGTATATTTTGACATTCATAAAAACATCATTTCATACATTTTTCATACATATTTGCATTAGAAAATCATAAAATCAAAGCATACATCATATACATCATGCATTTATTCATCAAATAGATTTCATTTCATAAATCATGTATACATATATATCATAACCATGAAACTATCATATCATACACATCATATAGACACAACATATATCATCATAAATCATTGCTGCATTTTATATCTCTCAAAAATAAATGTCAAAATGTACAAGGATGTCAACTATAAATGATATAACATCATCAAAAATGGGATCATCTCAAGGTGTATACAAAATGTCTCAACAGAATATCATGAAAATATCATCTACAATGCACTAGGCAGCGCTATCCTCTGATGGTGCTGGTCTGGGACCTGTACCACCTGCTCCCGATGGACCTGCTCCGCCTGTCCCCGGTGGCCCTCCTGAAGGTAATGGCTGTGTCACACCCCTACTGGTAGTACGAGACCGACCATGAGTAGATCGTGACTGAGTATAACTCTCCCTCCGCTCAGGTGGAACTGCATCATGATATCTAGTCCTATAAAACTCAACCTCCCAGGTGGCTCTGGTAACCTCTCTCATCATATCACCAGGAAGGGTGCTACCTGCTACTCTCTGTAGGCTATCTGCCAAAGTAATGGCCTGCTCACCTCGCTGTCTCACTACGTCCCTCTCAGTGGTAACTACAGTCAACTGTCCCTGCAACTGTGTAATCAGGGCCTGTGCCTGTGCTAGCTGGGTCTGCAAACTCTGTACTGTACTCTGTAGAGATGATATCTGACCTGATACTGCCGGATCTACTGAAGGAGATGGGTCAGTGTGTCACATCCGTGGACCACTTCTACCACCTCTGCCACCTCTCCTACCACCTCTCCTGCCACCTCTATCTCCACCCCTACCATCACCACCATCATCTCCCTCTGGGTCATCATCTCCTCCACTCTCATCATCATCACTATCCTCTGAATCATCATCCTCTGACCCTGAGTCCCTCTGTCATCATCTCTGTGCAATAATAGGAGCAATAGCCTCATCAGGATCAAACATATGTGGTGTCAGATGCTCTAGGACATACTAAAAATACTCGGGTGTTGTCCCTGCATCAAGGACATCCACTCGGTAATCCCACATCTGTGCTCCCAAACTGGTGAACTCTGCCACCACTGTCTCATATGAAATCCGTGGACCCCATACAGCAAGCTCTGGCTATCATCGTGCATAAATGGCTGAACCCACAGGCATACCCTAAAGCCGACCAAACTGTCGACATACTCGGCCAGCAAGAAATCTCTCAATGATCCATGTAGTCTGCCCAATCAAAAATCTTGAAGTACATACATATGGCATCTCCCTCGCATCCTCTGGCCATGGCTCACAATCTAAATACAGTCTCCAGCATACTGTATCCAAACTATCCAATAACCGCTGCCAATGCACTAGTTTGCCTAGTCTCGACTGAGCAATAATGTGAGCATATCTCCATCTATATGATCAACTAGCTGGTCGTTGTCCTCGAGTCAATGGACGTAAAATAGCAAAGTGCTCCCATGCCCATATCTATAATAATGAGCACCCAACAGCAAAACTCCGGCCTCTACCATATACAATATGATGTAACTCATCATATGCATGTATCCCACGCATATCGTGTCCCCTACATCACCATACTCTCCAAAACATGACCCCATCCAATCGCAAACCCCTTCGACCTATGGTCGGGGCACAACACACCTCCAATGAATCTTGCAAGTACAAATGGTAAGGGTGGATATGTATCTGTAATCTCGCCCCATGGGATGAAGTATCCAGCAATCTGATCATCTAAGAAAATCTGTCTCAAAGAATCAGTGCCTCCAGCCTCTCGGCTATCAAAAACAACTATCTCTCCCATCACTGGGATCCGTAGGATGCGATATACGTCCTCAGGGGTCACTGTAATCTTGCCCGTCGGTAAATGAAATGTGTTGGTGTCACTATGCCACCGCTCTGCAAGTGCTGTCAATAGAGCCCTGTTGAGGTGAACCTCGGGCATGTCAAGTAATGCACTCAATCCACATGCATCAATCACATCTCTATCTGACTGTAACAAATGTGGAATCAATGTCCATGTGCTCAGAAATGTCTCTCGTAACTGCAAAACACCTAATCTCTCTTGTTGACATATCATCAAAGAAACATCAATATCAAATCATCATAAAGTATCAATCCAAAACAAATCAATCAAATTATTTGTTTTTCATCATCATCATGAAATACGAATAATATCAAAATCATGTTTGTTTTTAACAACCTTAGAAGCAAACAAATCAATCAAACTATTTTTTTTTCATCATCATGGAAAGCAAATAATCAACATCACGTTTCTTTCTAACAACTTTAGAAGAAAACTTATCTATCCTATTTGTTTTTAACAACTTTAAAAGCAAATCTATCAACTCCTCTTTGTTTTCCAACAACTTTGGGAACAAATTTATCAGGTCACAACAATATATGATTAATGGCGCTACAAAATTGGTTAAATGTGCTATAAAATTCATCATCGGCGCTATAGAATTAAACGCGCTACAGAACTCATCACAAGTGCTATAAAAACTATCATATGCGCTATAGAATTAAAGGCACTACGAAATCAATCATCGGCACTACGAAGTCAACTGCGCTACGAAATCAATCAAAAGTGCTACGAAATCTATTATATGCGCTACAAAATCAATCGCGCTACGAAAAATATCATATGCGCTACGAAAAGTCTTAAGGGCGCTAAAACACCCTTTTCTACATCAAAACATGGAAAAACGTGCACAAAACGGAAATTTTTTGAAAAGTAAGAGATTTACGGGATACATACCGGAGGTTCATAGTGCGCTAGCTGCTAATGTCGTCAGATACGCTTGAAATGGTGCTGGTGAACTGGAAGTGCCATAATTATCAAACCAGAGCTTAAAATTTACAAATTCTATTAGGTTAAAATTGAAAATGACATGGAAAATGACATTTTTAACCTATATAATGGTAAAATTGGAGCATTTTTACCACATTTTAACATAGCAGGGGCAATTTTTTCATCAATTTTTCATTTCACATCTTTCTGGGTCAATTTTCTTCAAATCATTGGTTTCAAACGATGAATTGACATCTTAAAAATCATAAAAATCGAAAAAATTCCACAAAAATTGAAAAAATCAAAAAATTAATAAAAATTCAAAATATTATCAATTCATCGTTTGCAGGGCATATACCTATTGACATTTCGACAGTCAACATTTGGGGCAAAGTTCAAAATTCTTTGAAGCAATGCGTAAAACACATCACTTCAAAGAGGGGAAAAATGTATACACCTAAAAATGGTCACATCACATTGTCTGGTAATTAATTAAATATTTTTAATATTTAATTAAATCTTCGAATTCCATCTATGTATAAATAAATTTAAATAATTTATTTATATTGCTTATTATTTCATTTCGATTAAATGAATAAGTTTATTTAATCATCTTTTCATATTCATTTCTTAATTAATTAAATAAATATTATGGTTTATTTATATTAATTATCATATAAATCTTAGTTTGAATATTTTATTCAAATAAAGATTAAAATATTCTTCTTTTCTTCTAAATATCATTTATAATTAAATATTTCAAATATTTAATTAATTCCTCTAATTCGATTCTAATATTCATTCATAATTAAATATTCCAAAATATTTAATTAATTCTTCTAATATTTCATATTCTTCTAAAGTCACATCATGATTAAATATTCTAAAATATTTAATTAAATCTTCCATAGTTTAAAAATTAAAAATCAAAATTCAATAAATTAAATTAAATAAATTTATTTATTTAATTAATTTTGGGATTTATCTTCAACACCCGTGAAACAAATTGCCCAAACAGAAAATTTAATTATCTCTGTTTCTGTGCAGGCTTGTTTCCATGGGTTGAAGACAGGAATCCATCCTTCTATCCAACCTCTCAACCTCTTCCATCTTCTTCTCAACTTCTCCATCTCTCACCTTTCAATCCTACCAGACAATCTCACAGCCGTAGATTCTTGCCAGCCGGGATTGTGCCTGCAAAAATCTATAAATATGACTGCCGGGAACTCCAAAAGATATAGAAGTTTTAAGCAGGAAAATTATAGTCAAATTGCAAGCATTCATAGCATTCATAGTATTCATAGAATTCATAGTATTTTCATAGCATAGCAATAGCAGTATAGAATCATGACATCTTCCATTCACAGCCCCTGTGCATAATCCACAGCCCCTGTCCATATCCGTTAGTATCAGCAATTTCAATTAGCATATAGCATATAGAATTTCCTTTTGCATAACTCATTCTACAGGTTGCCATTCGGAGAAGCAGAGCTTACACAAAATCTGAGAGCAGCAGCTTCGAATTCTTGGAGATAGAGGAAAATGAAACGGCTCTGAAGAAACTCTGTTTGCTTCATTTGATTTTAATTCATTTAGTTTTCTTTAGTTTAATGTTTCATTTTGTGTTTTGTTTTCATTTAGAATACTCATATAAACATTAACACACACTTATTACCGACAATTCTATGCTAACTTGGATCAATTTCATATTTTTGTTCACATATATAGATTGATGTTACAAAAGTTGGTTTGGTTAGTTCTTTGAGAGGGGTATATTCTAGGACTCCTGACCCTTCGAAGAGACGTATATTTCAGGTAATCAAGATTTCAATTTTAGAGTTCAATTATAATTCAATGTGTATTGATTTTTATGTTAATTATTTGATTTTAAATTATTTAGTATAACTAATCTCAATTGTGGTTTGAATTTTTCTTGTGCAGCTACCTTCAGAGCCAACGAGTGCTTCAAAGAGGCTCCATTTTGATGATCCACTAGTAGTTTAGGATGAGATAGACATTTTGGCATGTAAATTTTGAATAGATACCAAGATGGCATATGCCTCATATTGTAAAACTTTGTTTGAGTTGGCGTTGATGCCATTTTTGTATATGGACATACACTTGATTATTGGATAATTTGGGGTGATCCCACAAAGCTAGTTTACAATTTCTAGGAGGATTTGATTTTTCTTGAAATCGCATATTTTTAGAAAATATAATGATTAAGCCTTAAAAATTTCCATTTAAAGCATTCCAATTGAGGAGGGTTTGATCAAACTACCTTAAATCAAACCCCCTTGGATAGAACCTTGCTAGTTTTAAACCATACCTATAATAGAGTCTCCTTTACACTTATCACAATGCTCATAAAAAACCACTTTTGATTTACCTTTTGGGGTACGAATTCATTAAAATTTATTTTGTAAGTATGTAGTCCTTATTATAAGCTTCCCAAAAAGTATAATTTTAAATAAATTTAATTTTATTATTATATTTATTTTTTATTTCTTGTGAATGTAGGTTTTTCATCAAAAATCAAGCTCTTTGTTTTGCATGTGAAAAACTATGATTATCAAAAGAAAAGAAAATATGAGTGAATATTTGAGGTCCTTGATCCAACAAAGAAAAAAAAGAATTTTGATACATACAAAAAAAGTTACGTTATACGGTCACGCTATATCTGAATTATAATTGGTTTGACTTTAAAAATTTACTAAAGAAAATATATTCAATAAAAAACTATCTAACCAAGTGTAAGTACTAGATATCAGAGTTATGAATCTAAATTCGAAAGAATTATAATTTATCCTTCATAGAAAAAAAGTTATGTGTTATACGGTGAGCGTCACTTTTTTAAAATGTTGTTTTTTGAAATAAACTAGTTTTTGAGGGAGATGGAAAAAGAAGTGCAATATGATTCCAAAAAATTTGAAAAAAAATATATTTATAATCAATAGAAATTTTTTTACGAAACTCTAGTTTGCATCATCTTCAAATTCCTCACAGTTTAGCAACTATAGGTTCCCGAAAGTAAAGATTTAGTTAAAAAAAATCATTTCAGTGTCCAGTTTGGCCAAAAATTGTATAACACTATTGTGGGATCACCCTTTGATATATATAGAAGTTGACAATCAAAATTTAATTTCCTTCTCATGTGCATGATTAAACTCTTTGAAAATTTAATCAAGTGAGCAATGGTTAAATATCAATGTACAATAGCATAAAAAGAATGGTTAAATATTATGTAGTTTATATTCATATTGTTGATTACATTGCATTGCACATCTTTCAAACTAAAAGCATTACTTCACATTGCATAAGTAACAACTAGATGTTGATAGATGAAAAAATTTCAATAACAATATAGTTTTTAGAAAGTCAACCTAAGTAGTTATGCAATTACTTCACATTACATAACTAATAACTAGGATCAGCTATCAATTGCATTAGCTTGTCATGGAATTCTATGAGACCACATTTCTTTGAGGAAACTTGGCACAAAACTCACAAAAAATGAAAAGAAAGCACTCAAACAAACTTTAAAGGGGTATCAGGCCTGCTGCCCCCTCATTCCACATGCTATGCAGCCATTTACATGTAGTGTAGAGGCTGAACAGTGGAGAAAACATGTAAAAATTATATATATAAATATATGTGCAGCCTAGAAGCATGAATTACGATTAGAATATCACATAACATCATATAAAAAAAAAAACCACTATAAACTTGAATGTCATTTAAAAAATGCACGATAAATATTCATTGTTGAAATTTGAATTGTGGTAGCTTGATATACAAAGTCTATTGATGCTTGGGTTCAATTTGTATGATATTGAAAAAATAAGACAACTAAGTAGAGTTATCAACATTCTTCAAAAATCATAAGAATTATTTTAGTACACTCAAGAGTTATCAGATGTCTTCTTGCAATCTCAAAAGTTATTTTGTATCATTGTTACATTAGTACTTGAGAGTGGTAGCTTAATATAGGTCCACAATACAAAATCTGGTTTACCAGTGCAATGTAATAGTGGCATAGGAAGATTTTTCTTTGAAAGAAAAATGAAAGCTTAATACCTCTTGGAATGAAAATGCTTGTTTTGCAAAATAAATGAATAAGAATGGGGTAGTTAAGGTGTTGTTTGAAGTGATTTATAGGTTACTTTTAGGATTATTTAAAGGTGTTTGGAAGTGATTTATGGAATTCGCTTTTAAAGGTAGTTAAAGGTGTTTGAAGTGATTTAGAATTAAACTTTTTAGAGAGAGATGTTAGAAAGAATTACATCAAGTCGATGAGAACTGAAGTGTAATGTGTTTTAGTTTGTGGTACTCCTTTGTTTCTCTTGCAGATGTGTGATAAATTCTTAGTTCAATGATGTTGAACAATTTTTGTAAAAATAAAGTTGTGTCACGGTCCGCATTCAATCCAACAAGCAAAAATGAAACCTCGGCCTCTTGGAATGAAAATGCTTGTTTGCAAAAAAAATGAATAAGAATGAGGTAGTTAAGGTGTTTGAAGTTATTTAGGGGTCACTTTTAAGGTGGAAGGCTTAAAACTCCATTTTAAATGCACAAAAAAGAATGAAATTACTT